>VXAV01013290.1:0-15777 GCA_013399715.1 Alectura lathami | reverse complement strand
GAGGTGGCCTTCACAGGTCCCTTCCAACTCGGATGATTCTGCGATTCTATGTTTCCATGACCCCTAAGGTTCCGTGCTCCGTGTGGTTCGGGCAGGAAGGACACACCCAGCAACCCCAGCTCCGCTGAGAGCAGCACGCTGCCTGGCGATTTGAAATGCAGATGGTGCTGTTAAAACAAAAGTGACTAAAAGTAAAGAAGGAGATGCATTCAATTAAAACGAAGCATCTCTAATTGGCTTTGATGTGATGATACGAGCTGAGTTCTGATTATGGCTCTTTCATCCCAGCGGTGACGCAGGGCAGCGTGGGGATCTCAGAGCCTCTGGGGCAGCCGCTCGGCGCGCCGGGACCGCCTGGATTTAGGGCAAGCAGAGCTTGGGCTGTTGTGATCATGCTGGAAAATTAATGAGGATGCTTGGGAGGGCAAGTTTTACCTCCTCCCAGTGCCCATGGGACTTCACCAGAAGCATGTTTATCACAGAAGTGATGTATCCAGGCACATCCGCCGGGAATTTTGGGTGCTGGACCCCCTGTTCTTACATCCCGGTGCTAACTGTCTCTGGGTTTTTGGGAAGGGCAGCTGCTAGCAGTAGGTCTTGCAAGAAAAACCTCTCCCTCGAACGGGGCCGTATGGTTTACAACATCTGCTGGCCAACGGGAACATAAGTGGAAAATAATGAAATACGGGATCGTATATTTTCATCTGTCATCAGTCCTAAAATTTCCATCCAAGGAAAAGGGCTTTAGAGAATTAAGCAATGTAAAATAATAGATGGCAGGAAAAAACCCACAACCTCTGCCCTTGGGTGCCAAACAAGAGCCAGCAGTACCAGGGGAAGCACTGCTTGTGTTGCGGGCGTTTGTCTCCAAGCCCAGACCTCCTATTGTGGGTTGGTTGTCCCAGATGCTCCGCGGGTAGAGGACATTTTCCAGGCATTCCATGCCCTATGTGAACAAAAAGAAAGAAAACACAAAGCCTGAAGCGAATTCCAGGGCTGGGCTGGCTGGAGCAGAGCTGGGTGGTGGAGGAGAACTGGGGGATGCTGCAAGGAGCTGGAAGCGTGTCTCTGGTGGGGGGCGGTGAGGGGGCATCCGGATCCTGGGGGCATCCCTTCCCTGTGCCCTGGGTTCCGTGCATTTCCAGGTGAGAAGCACCCAGCTCTGAGCAGCCACAGTGCCAGCGGTCAGGGATTGCATAACACAGAGCATTCCTGCTAGGGGTTGGTTCAGGGGGAACAATGCATCGGGGAGGACCCCAAAACCAGAGCCGGAGCGAGGAGCAGCTGTGGGGTCATGTCAGAGCCAACGAAGGGGAAGTCGTGCCCTCTGCTTACAGCACGGGGTCTGAAAACAGGGAAAATAAAACGTGAGCTCCACCCCAAACTGCACAGGAATGAGGAGAAATCAGAAAAAAATGTAAAGATGCTGGGAACACCGGGGCAGCAGGGCGCCCGTGCTGCACGCGGGGCTCGCAGGAACACACTGCTGCTCCCTCTGGGTCAGGTTTTGCATTTTCAGTAACACAAGCCCCAGTTTTTACTCACACTGCAGTGCAAATAATGCAGATATTTATCAAGTGATTTGTAAACATCCTCAGCCAACCGAATAAACCGGCAGTGAGGAGGCTTGATTGCTGGAGCCTGAGGTGAAGGCGCTGCTCGGAGCCCCCCGACAGATGACATTGCAGAGAGCTGCTTGAAAGCCCTCACCAAGCGAGACACGTACTGTTATTTATACAGTACATATTGCTACAGCGTGTTAGAGCAGGGTTTATAATAATTTATTAGGGGGGGAAAAAGCTTTTCCTATTAATAATTGATTCGGGATAAATAATGCATTAAGGAATGCTGCTTTGATTTAAAGCCCACGGTGTCAATGCATGCTAAATTCTGGTGTACTTGGCGGCACTGAATCCAGGGGAATCGCGCACATTTGCATCCCATACGGCCAGAGCCAGGAGCCGTGTGCCTGTGACGGGCAGCGGGATGCGCGAGCAGACGCGGCCGCTGGGCTGGGGCCGCGCGGCGGCGGGGCAGAGCCCCCATGTAAATGCTTTGAATTATTAAAATATTTTGTGGCTGAGATCTCTTCTGTGTCTGGCAGGGCATGGGATTGAATAAACCTGGGTGTTAAAAGGAAGCAGAAGGGATTTTATTTATATATTTTTTTCCCCACTTTGACAAAAGGCTGATGGGATCTGTCACATCCACGCTGCTGGCTGTAAAGCGTTAACCTGGGAACCTGTGACGCTGAATTGCTGTGACACGCCACATTCACCTGGAGTTTAGAAGAGATTGTTGTTGCCTAAAACTGCATTTTAAGCCATTTGACTCAAAACCCCATCTTTTCCCAGCTCTCAGTCTCCTGTGATGTTATAATACAGCTTCCCAGTCTGCCAGGGCTGACAAGACGTTAATTTCTAATTTAAAAAGAAAGAGGTAACATTTATTCCTGGAGAATGTGTTTGGCTGTAAGTCTTTAAGACTTCTTTGTACAGACTGGGGAAGGAAAAGAGGAAGAAGTGAAAGTTTTCGTTTCTAAGATGATTTTCTGTAAAACAGGGGAACGCTTTTCCCTACATCAGTCATCTCCACACTCACAAACGCTGGGTTTGAAAGGGAGGATGTCTTGACGCTGGCAATGGTTCGGCGCTGCAGAGAACAGCCCCTGTGAGCGTGGGGTAGAGGTGGCACCGCAGTGACAACCCTGTCCCAAAGGCTGCCTGCGCTCCTGCCCCCAAAACAGGCAGGTTTGGCACCAACGCTGCTGCACCCAAATCCCAGCAATCGGCACTGCCTTTTGGGCACTAGATTAATCCTAGTAGGGATTATTAGGCTATATTATTATTATTATTATTATTAAAATGAAGGCAGTAGAAGCCCTTGCTATGGGAAACCCTAACCGGACCCAGCAGCTTGGAGCCCCCTCCCCACCCCCAGATTTCAGAGCTGGTAATTCCTGAGCACAACCAGCTCCACTTAGAGCCCTCCGCACGGATTCAGAGATCCCAAAGGAATGAACAGCAGAAACCTGATCCTGCGGCCTGAGGTCTGACAGCATAATTCCATCAGATCAGCTCTGGGGGCCCTCGCTCCCTGGGGCTGTCCGTATGGGTCTCGCCCCCGTCAGCGTAAGGGGAAACCAAGCCCCTTCCAAGACCACCGGCAGGAAACCACCCTGCTGCTGCTTTAGGGTTGCAAACCCATGCAAGTGTGGGCGCTGGGAGGGAAGCACCCTGAGCTGTGTTTGTGGGAGAAGAGCCTTTCTCCTGGTGCAGCAGAGGGCTGCTGAGGATCCGACCTCGTCTCTGCGCAGGTACCACTATAAATAATTGGATGTATAATATTTCCACAGCTGCACGCTGCCAGATGGCTCTGCTTTTTTAGGCTTAAAACAACTTCCTTCCTTCGCAGGGAGACCAGCCAGCTCTGTCAGGTCCTGTAAACTCATCCCTCCAGCAGCAGACACGTCCCGGAGTCCTGGCTTTGAACCTGGAGGAGCAGGAACTTCTCAGCGCCGGGCAGCGCGTGGGAACGTCGCCTTCCTCCATGTACAGGGTGAATACTCACCAGATATGAGTGCAATAGCAGTGCCAGCACCCTCCAGCAAACCCTTACCAGCGCATGCACAGCTCTGGGGTTTCCCTTTGGTTGTCCTTCCTCAATAAATAAATAATCGGTGTTTCCAAAGCGCTCAGTCTGTGCTCTGAGCATCCCCATCAGCCCCGGCGTGGAGCAGCTCCCGCATTGCCCATCGGCAGGGGACGTCCCGGTGGCTTTGGCCATGTGCTGTGGCGATGCTTTGTCATTGGTGTCTGTCCCAGGTATGTGCTGGTGCCAGGCATGCTGCATGCTGTATGCTGCACGGTGCATGCTGCACACTGCACACTGCAGGCTGCATACTGCACGCTGCATGCTGCATACTGCACGGTGCTCTCCTACCAGCTGCCCTCCAGCTCCTCCTGCTGCAGAAGCCTGGCAAGTAAACAGTCAGGGCTGCTAATTGCAGCTGCCATGGGCAGGAGAGGATAGGCATAGAAATCGTTGGCATTTGGGCTTTTTTAGGCCCTCCTCACACTCTGTAACAAGCGTTAAACCACTGGAGGACTTTCCTGTTTTGACAGCTCTAGGTGCCTCTTTGCCTGTATTACTGCCACATTTCAGTGTTATTACATGTTCCTAGATGTCACCCCTGGAGATCTGCAAGCTGCTCCAAATTGCAGGCTGCATTTCCCACCGAGGAAGCGCGCTGCGTGTGCCTGGCCATGGGGAGCTGGTGCCTGGGGGTCAGCCAGGGGAGCCTTCAGCTGCTGGCCCAGCAGCCTTGGGAGAGGCACCTGGGTGAGTAATTCTCTCTTTTCTCTGCAGAAAGCCTCCCAGTGCACACCTTTAAAGACCTCCCTGTGATTGCACTAGGGCATGGTGGAGTAGTATGAAAAATACTATTTTTAAAATAAAACCAGACAACTTACATCTCTTCTATCCTCCGTTCTAAGCATTCTCCTTGTTTAAGACCAAATTCAAGCTGGGGAAGCAGTGAAAATCTACAGCAGAGAATAAAACATAATGATCTTCCGAGGTTACACTGGGCTTCGAGTTATGAGGCAATATATCAGTTGGCAGTTTTTTTAGAATTTATTTAATTATAATATTTATTATAATTTATAATATAATATTTATAAAATTCTAATACTTAATTTCCTCAGCTCCTCTTAGCTTTATTCAGTTCTGGAGGCCAAGCTGAAGAAAAATCAAAGATGTGGAGTGGTACAAAGTGCAGGATTTCCTTTTGGACCAGGGGCAGCTCTCAGCAGCGTGTGCCGGGAGCACGGAGGTGGGAGTTCCCCCTGCATGGCTGGGGAGGACCAGTCTGTGAGCTGATGGTTTTGAGGGCATAAAATGTGATTTAGGACAACGTGCTTTCTCACCTTCATTAGTATAATGCAAAATAAGCCCCTGGAAACAGCCCTTGGCTGCAGCTCCTGTGCGAGTGCACTGCAGCGGGCGGTGCGTCCATGGCAGGCCCCCAAAGGACACCGCTTCTGACCCACCAGCTCCCTGCCTGCCTGCACCGAGCAGCACGGCCCTCAGCCCTGCACGCCCCGCACCTGGGTCTGTGCAGCGGAGATTGCTGCTGAGGTCATTAACCAAGAATGTGAACTGCCTGTTTGCAAATTAATAGCACATGCACTCAATCTCTGGGCTCTCGGGCATAAGTTCAAAAAAATAGAGATATAAAACTGGGGTGATTTACTGGGCCTTTCCTAGACTGAAATGATTAATTGCCTGATTTACTGGTTCCTTTTTTTTTTTTTTTTTTAATGCTGAAACTGATAGAAGAAAATTAAAGGGAGTAAAGAGAAAACAGTTATCTCCAATGCCTTCATCATATTGCTAAGTAGAAAAAAATGATATTGTGATGAATGAATAAATTTTAGACGTTGGCCTTCTGATTCTTTTCTATGTGGCACAGAGAGCTGCAAGCTGCACCCATCTGCCACTCACCAGCTCTGTGCTAAAGGCACGAGGGATGTGGTTCCACCTCTATGCGCACACATAAACGGGTTAAAATCCCCCCTCTGCACAGCCAGAAATGGCCAGAACGGGAAAAAAGCCCACGGCAGCGGGCTCGCCACTGCAGGCACAGCACCACCAGCAGAGCACAGCCTGCAGGAGCCGTGGGGCAGGACCCAGGCACCCCAGGGGGTTTGCTGGTGGCCCTGCTGCAGGCGAGGAGCTTTGGGGACACCTGGGCGCAGGAACACGGGGAAGGAGGCCATGGCAGCACGGTGCTTTCTGTCACCTGTGATATACGTACTGCGACAGGCAGGATATGAGAAATAAACGCTGACACCGCCGGGCCGGCTTCGTGTTCTGCTTAATCCGACAGGAGGCCGGGTTAGTGAGAAGCATTGATTTCCAAGGCAAAGGGGGAAAAAGCTGAGCTACTGAAAATGCCCTGTGTGCTGTTGGGTGCCTTTGTCCTTTGCCTCCCCCTGCAATTAACCCTTTGCATTTGGGATCGTGCTTGCCCTTTTGCATGAGTTTCGGGGTCACTGTGAGGCACCTCCGTGTTCAAGGGAAAGCCGTCGCCAGAGGCGTTTGACAGGTTTGAAAGGTGATTTTAAAAGTAACCATGAAAGCACAGCCTTTGAGGTTGTTCCACGTCTGCTCAGTCACGTCGCTGGGTGAACCTGGGCAACACGAGGCCTACCAGATGGTGCCAAGACCACCAAACCCACTCTGGGTGCTGAAGGGAAAAAAACTAGTTCTAACTGCACCAAACTGGGAAAAAAAATTGGCTCTTTTAAGCCCCTGCCATGCACCCAGTAGGGCTCCTATTTCACTCCCAGGAGGCCGACGTCATGCTTCTCAGAGACAGGTTTTATAAGAGCCTGTTAATCTGAAAGGCCAATTATATTAAAGCAACGACTTCCATGCTTAGATCCCCCTTTGAATGCCCTCTGTTGTGTTTGGCGTAAATTTAGCAAGTTACATGGAAGGTTTTTGTAGTGGAAGATGAGAAATATGATGAGCACGAGCAGTCCGCAGGCACGCAGCTCTGCGGCACGTTGCCATGAGGCGCTCAGCTCTGGGCAGGCGTTTGGGGCAGCAGCTCAGCTCTTCTCCTTCGATGACGGTCCCGTGCCCAAAGCCACGCTGACGTTATCGTGCGTCGTCACAAAGTGAGCTGCGTGGGATGTGACGGGGTGCTCTGCTCCCACCTGTGCCTTGGAGGAGTTCCCGCTGCGGGGACAAAGCGGGCTGGGAGCAATGTCCTGGTACAACCTCCTCGGTCCTTTCAAAGTCTGTGTCTGAAAACTGTTTCCAAAGGCAGAAGGACAGAGATCCCTTTTAGCCACATGCAGCTACTTGTGTATAAATTAACAACAGATTTATTTCCTTTCTGAAATTTGAACAGGTATATGAATGCATCTGAGATTTTGCTCTGCTGGTAGCATGGCTCAGATTTACATCGCTGTTTTTAAGGAGTCAACGCGTGCGTTTTGCTACACTGGTGCATAACACTGCCATGACTTCAGGTTCTGCAGCGCCCCTGCCTTACAGACAACAGCCGAGCTGGTGGCACTGCCCAGCAGCAGCCCCTGCGCTGCAGCCCTGCCCGCTCCGACCACCTGCAGCACGCAGGCCGAGTGCCAGTCCTGCTCGTTAGTGCACGGCTTTGGCAGTCTGCTTTAATGGGGCATGAAAACGGGAGCAATTACAGACCCCACAACCCGTCTGCGCTGAGCTCACACATGGGCGAGCACGTAAGTTCCGTGCTTTGTAACTTGCTCTGCTTGGCACTCGTGGGGAGGTGTTGGCATTGCTGCGGATCCTGGTACAGCACGTCACCCTTGTGACAGCGGTGAATGCCATCCTTCCGATGTTTGTCATTAAAAATGTTGGGTTTTTTTTGTTTTGTTTTTGTTTTTGTGGTTTCACTGCCCCTTGCAGCTGCTCCCCGCAGCTGCTCCCCACCTTTCTGGTTCAGTGGCATGGGCAGGGTACGTGCCACAAGAGAACTGCACGGTGTGAGCTCCAAGGCGATCCCACCTGGGGGGATCAGATCAGAACCACAGGTGTAGGATCTGGAGCCCCAATATTTATTGTCTTCCTCCCCAGCTCTGCTCTCTTGAATCAATAGTGCTGCAGGGTTAAAAGGTTCACTGCCTAGATCTTTTATTTATGCATTTACTTTATCCTTCCCTGCCAGGGCAGGACTTTTAAGATTAAAAAATTCCTTATTCTCAAAAGCTATGATAAATATTGATGCAGCATCTCAAACAGCCCCTGCACAAGCTGGTTTCTGTGAGCACTGGAAAGCAATCGGGTCTGTCTTCCAGACTTCAGCAAGGACTGACAAGCACCAGCACTAACGAGCTCGCGGGGCTGCAGCTTCTGTTGGACTTCATGCCGCGCGGTGCTTGTACAAGATCAAGTGGAAATATTGGAGGAGATAAAATTTCAATAGCAAGTGGCCCAAGGCTTTTGTTTCTAATAAACGGACAAGCTCCTTTAAGCCTGGTAATTAATCTGATGGATCTTTTCAATTTTATCAGCCCTTCTGTGACATTGTTCTTTAATCTCAGCAGCTCAGGCTTTCATTAAAGCTGAAGCCTGTGACAGCGAGGCCGAGCTGCTCGCAGCGCTGGTCGCTGCTGCTCGGGCACCGCCGCGCATCTGGCGGAGTTCAGCTCACCTTCCACCACGCAACCGCCCAAGCTGCTTCAGTGGGTTTCGCTGGTGCCTGTATGAAAGAAGCTGTGCAGTGCCGATCCGCTTTTTGGGATGGGTTGGCCTGCCTGGGGTCCCCACCCCTGCATTTCTCAGCAGGGATACCTGGGGTGTCTGCGAGGGGCACGAGGGTCATGGCTGAAGTAAATTAAGCTCTGGATGAAATTGGATTAAGGCCACCTTAATTCAGAGGAAGGCTGTCAACATGGGGATTTAATGAGGTTTAACTAATCCACTTTATAAATTAATTCAGATTAATTTCTCTGGGCATCCCCAGGTAGGCAAGCTCGAGGAAAGAAAGGAGAAAGTCTGCCAGTAATTGGCTTATTAAAGGTGAGAGGATTATGCAAAATTGTTCAAAAAGTGATATATATGATTTTAACCGCACAGCTCCCACTGAAATTCAGCTGAAACAAGCCATTAGTTGTGAAAAGCCTCTCCCCATGATAAGGCAGGAGCCATGGGCTCATGGGCTCTTGTCATTATTTTCCCACGTATGTGAACACTCTGGCCTGGGGGTCCGGCGCTGCGTTGCTGGAGGCAGAGGAGCCGCACACCAGTGATGTCTGCCAGTGATGTGCATGCAACCAATGCAGCTCTGAGCACGACGGGATCCTCTGTCCCCAACACCAGCGTGCCACCCGACGAGCAGCTGCTGTGGGGAAGGGCCCAAAGCAGAAAAATTGTCGCCGTGCAGAGATATATGATCCTCCATGAGTAAATCCAACGTATTCTGCATAAATCTCCTGTTGCCGCCTGTTTTATTGAGCCAGCCAGCATGTTTCTCCACTTGAGAGACTGTGGAGAGCCTTATTTATTAGCATTGCAGTGTGAGCGCTTGGATGCGCCTTTGTCTGCTTTATCGCCTTTGTCACCGTGCCGCTGCCTCTGCGCACCCCTTTACTTGGGGAGGTTTATCACTCGGGCAAGAAACCTTTCTTCCTAGCTGGGAACGAGGAGATGCCAGCTGTGCAATTCTTTTCCTTGGGAGAGGAGCATCCGTATTCGTCTTTTCTCTCCCTAGATGTGTAATGTTCAAGAGGAAGGGAAGGTGTCCCCTGCGAGCCAGCCATGAATTCCCTGCTAGCAGAAGTGCTCTGCCTTGCAGCAAGGCGAATCTTCTCAAGAAGGGTTAAAACACAAACATTATCCAACAGTTGTCCCTCTAGCCACAGGACAAACCAAGCTTTCCAGCGTTTGGAGGATCTGCTCCAGCCAAGGTCTGTCTGCAGCACGGGCACGCCGGAGGTGAGCACTCTGCCTTGGTGAACAGGGGTGGAACCCTGGGGCTGGGAGGTGCTGGGTGGGGCCAGGGGTTGGCCTTGGTGGTCCCTGTGGGTCGCTTCCAACTCTTCCAACTATTCTATGACCCTGTGAAGCTTGTCCCTCCTTGAGGCGCAGCGAGAGACACCACGGACTGAGAACAACGAAGCAGCCTTTGGGGGTGACGCGGTGCTGCTCAACACGGCTGATGCGAAGAAACCTGTCAGCAGCGTAACGCTTTAACCTGGTGGTGCAAACGTCCTGGCTTAGCGATCTGCCCGTATTAAGGCAAAAAGGAACATCACAGCATTCTGGCTTTCAGGCATTCTCCCAGAAAAGTCATGTTTGATATTGCTTCCGAGAGCACGGCCGGGGAGTATGGCTGGAGATAGACGCTAGGTGCAGATTTATATTCGGTTCCCAGCAAACTGGGGGGATGTAAGCCAGTCTGACCTAATATTATGTTGATTCCAAAGTAATTACATTTGTTATTTGCAGGATCTGTAGTAAATCGAGTTGTGGCAGTTATGTGGATGCTTCACAGAAGCAATTTCAGAGATCATTAAATATATCTTACATTGGTTACACATTACATTAACCCCTCCAGCACCTCAAGACATATGACATCCATTCACCAAATAGGCAATTTTTATGGGACTGGATGCCAAAGGCAATCCAACAGAGACAAAGCCAGGAAACGTCTGCCATTACTGCAGACGTCTGTTGTTCACTAAAAAAATACGAAGACTGAAAAGCTCGTGCAAGGCTCGTACAGACTCCAGACCAGGTCTGAAGGTGGAAAGCCACAGCCCGTGGCCACTCCCAGCATGCTGAAGTTCTGCGTTGTGTGGTGGCTGCAGCGGGCACCGCAGCCTGGCTGAAGGACTTTCTCCTTGCTGCAAGATGGAGAAAAAGAGGCAGAGTTTCAGGGCAGAGACCCAGCGGTTTCAGGGCAGAGACCCAGCGGTTTGACGGTCAGCAAGCTTCCCCAAATGGCAGGAAACACCGGCTCGTGTGCCTGCTCCACCCTGTGAAGATGTCCCTGGTATTTTTAACATATGCTTAAATAAAAACGAGCTCGTTACGGTAGGGGGGCACTAATTCTGCCCTGCGCAGAGACAGTGAGCCTGTCTGCAGGTCTTAGCACAAGCTTCATGTGCAGATGTAGAAGACGGGGGCAGGCAGGAAGAAAAACACGCCGATAGAGCTGGAGGAGAAGCTCTCCTAGGATGCTTTTTGTTTAGTCTGATCTAATTCAGCTCGTGTCTAATGCGATGTTTAATGCCATAATACAATTTCGGCCAAGCCTCAAGATGTGCACAGCCTCGCTGTGCTCTTTTTGCCCTGGGACTTGTTTTTATTGTTGGGCGGCAGCTTTGCCCCCATTACCATCAATCACTGCAGTGAAAGCGATTCCGAGAGGCTTCGTCTGCGCTGTGACAAATGTCTGGGGCAGCGCTGCCCGTGTGCACCGCCTGCGGTCTCCCAGCCTGGAGACAGAGGTGGCTCTGTACGGGGCCCAAGCTATGGCAGGAGCTGCCAGGAGGAAAAGCTGGCCAAAGTGGTACCGCTGTTTTAGGGTCCAAGAGTATGCCCCGCTCTCAGAAATAGCTTCCCTACCCGCTCCTTCGGACAGGGTGCAACACCAACACTTGTTGGTGCAAAACCAACCTACGGCATTTGGGAGCGCGCTCTGCACGCGTGGCACAGCTGCGTTATTCACGCCCGTCTGTGGGTGTAGTAAAGCAGGGCATGAAATAAAAGACACATCGGGTTGCTGTTTGCTCTAAGTGTGGAGGGCAAGGGCACTTGTGCTGAGAATCCCTTCTCCCCCCGATGGCAGTGGCAATCAGTGCTTTACAGCCCCTTGACAGGCCCAAAGTAAACGAAGCCTGTGTCCGCCGCGTGCCAGAAGCAGAGCGCGGTGGGTGCGTGCCTTCTTCGTGCACTTCCCTGCTGGTGCACTGCGTGCGCGAGGCTTTTCTCTGCCACTGTCCCCAGCGCTGCCCGCACGGTGACCGGGGCACGGGTCAGGGGTTGGCCCAGAGCAGGCTCTCCTTGGCCAGCAGCTCTCCTTTGTCATAGCAACGCAAACATACAGGAACCAAAAATATCCAGAAACCTCTTCCTTCCCCAGTGCTGAATTGCAGCCTGCAGGCAGAAGGGGAACCCCTGCCCCGTGGCCTTAAATCGCATGGAAAACGCAAAGAAAAGGAAATGGGGAACACACAGCACACTTTATACGCCTTGTCTGGCAAAGCCTCGGGTATCTCACACCTCCAGCTGCCTGCGTTTACCAGCCCTTGGCTGTAAAGACATTCCCCAAGCCTGTCAGCCCCCCGCCCGCCCGCAGCTGGGGTCGCGGGGGCGGGAGGCGGGCTGCAGCTGGATGTTAAACAAGCTGAAAGCATCCCGAGGTTCCCCTGCACCCTCCCTAAACCACATCTGTTCTTTGTTTCCGCAGCTGACACTTCCTCCGAGGTGCATCCCTCCGCTCTGGATTAGTCATATTGCAAGGTTAAAGGGAAAAAAACCTCGTGCACACAATTATTCTGGGTCTGAAAACAGTAGTTTTGGAGCAGAGGGGAGCTGGAGGGCTGGCATGTAAGACAGCTTTTGGAGATGCTCTGCGTGATGAAGACCAGCTATTAAATAATTGCCCGAGGCCCCGCTGCTATGGAAAGTGGAGCAACAATGGGCCTTGGAGGCCTTCAGATCCCCCCGGAGGGCTCAAGGAGCCCTGCCGAGCCCGGTGCCAGCATCACAGCTCCCTGGGATGTTCTGCGCTACCACCAAACGTCCCTCGTACTGCTTAAGCTGCAGGGAGCATTTGTTGGAGTGCCCTGGAAGCTGAAGAAAGTTCCAGGAGGAGGTTCTAAAACTGCACGTGTACTGGGTACAAATAGTAGTTCCTTTAGAGATGCTGAATGTTGATGCTTCCCTCTTTCTCGTCCTCAGCCCGGTGGGGAAGCTGAGTGTTTGCAACCACAAACTGCTGAACTAGAAGGAAAATCCTGGGTACAGTTTTTTGCTGGCTTTGCACGGAGCTGCCAAGGAGCTCGCCGCGTGGGCGGGTGCGTGCAGCTGGGGTTAATTCATTTGGAGATTGCAGGTCCACCCTGCTCCGAGGCCCCGCTGTGTGAGGCTCACACGCAGGGCAGGATGGGTGCACTCCTGGGGGTTACTGCATTCGAAGAGCTAGGGACTTCAGAGGTGTCCAGGAATTAATAGGAAAGTATCAGATTAGTGGGGGTTTGCTTTGAATGGGACAGGGTGCTGGAGGTGTCCTTCTGCACAGCTCTTGGACCCTTTCTTTCCTTTTCTTTTTTTTTTTTTTTTTTCCAGCTCACCTCATGAGGAACATGTTTCCAATAATGCCCTTGGAAGGAGCACTTGATGATTGAGTGGTCTCGGTGTAATTTGCCTGCTGCTGAGTGTAGTGTTTCAGTTGTACCTAAATTTGGGCTTGTGATTTATGAGTTAATGTTTCCTATTGTAAATTATATTTAAAGAGAAAAATGAGGCTTATTTTTTTTATTTTTAGAAAGCCTAATGTTTATGCTCTATGTGCCAAAGAGGAGAAATAGAGTTTTGCTGTTTTCAGACTATTTTTTTCAGTAGGTAAAATGAAATTATTCAGGCCTATCGCTCTGCTTGATATATGAATGGAGTAAAATGAGAAGGCATTCAGCGCCTGATCTGAACCTCTCTAAACCTCTGGGAGTCTTTTTTCCTCGTGATTACCGAGCCGATCTCTGTTTGTCTCTATCTGGATGGGGTAGGAGAGCTGGGATGCCACCACTCCTGTACTGACACAGCTCAGGCCCGAGTCCCACCTCCCAAACCACGGCTATGCGCCGTCCCAGTGCTGTCAGCCCGCTATTTTCCCTTTTCTTGGCAGCCGTAATGGACCTGAGATGCACTCTTCCAATCACATGAATCTGCGCGAGCCGTTCTGACATCCTGCCGGGCTTGTAGAAATGCAAGCGCCATCTCCGCTGCTTCCGACGCCTTCCCGGAGCATCCCCTCGCCTCCCGTCTTCTGTCTCACCTGGCACGAACTCCCGCAGCCCAGCACGCGCTATTAAAGCCATCGCTTCTCATCACATCAGCCCCCGAGGTGAACGAGGTGCCTGTGGAATTCACCGGCGAAGTCTGTGCTGCTGGAGGAGCTCCTGGGAGTTCCTCATCCACCCCGGGACGGTGCCTCAGCACCAGCTGCCTGGTCCCTGCCATCGTCACGGGGGAAGTAGCTGCTCCCCCCTGCCTTGCATTAACCTGGGGGTGCATCCAGCTTTCCCCAACCCGTGGTGGTCCCCGCCTGCCCCGTGGCAGCCCCAGCCATGTCCTCTGCTGAACAGCTCCGTGGGATGCTGAAACAACGCTCTGCAGAAAAGCTGGTTCGCAGCAGGGGGGTTAATGGGGTTAATGGGGAGAGGGGGACGCGGGGCTCTGAGTTCAGCAGCTTGGGCTGGAAGGCAGAGCCCCGACGCCGTGCTGCTGGGAAGTGGCAGATCCACGGGCTGCAAGCGACACCACATCCCATGTTCCACGTCCCACATCCCATGTTCCACGTCCCACATCCCCTATTCCACATCCCACATTCCGTTTCCAGTATTCCACACCCCAAACCACACATCTCACTCTTTGCCTTTCGTATTTCGTAGCCATGTGTTTGGGGCTGAATGAAAGCAAATGGCTCAGCATGTGTGAAGGAGACAAGAAGGAACGAAGTCACACTGGTGTCAAACAGAAATGATTTGTTTCGGCTCAGCCTCGTTTTAATCTTTTAAAATCTTTTTCCAAATTCACGCTGGAAGCTGAATGCAGCTGCCTCACAAGCCACCTCCAGCCCTTAAAACATCCTGGCACTAGAAATCATTTCCCTGCAGAAAGTATTCGGTGAATCCTGCATGATTTGTTAATGGCTGCACATGGTTAAAAAGTTGACGTTTTTTTAAGGAAAATCAGTGTAAAATCAGTTCAAAATTTCCCATTGAAGCTGTGGGTTTTTCCCATTTTTCCCCTGTTTTGCCTTCCCTGCAGCTTTCCACCATTTCTAAGGGCTTCAAGTGAAAAAGCCCACAAACTCCTGAAGCCCGACGACTCCCAGTTCCTCTGCAGCCCCCAGAGCGGTTTCGCACCTTCTTCCCAGCGCCCATTTGTGAAAGCTGCACCCGTGAGTGCACGCCAGGTGCGGGCTCCCCAGGCAGGCAGAGGAAACTGGGATTTGCCGCTTTTCTTATCCCTCACCAGACTTCTTAGAGGGATTTTGAGCAAGCAGATATAAACCCCGAGTGATCCTGCCTCTGCACTGAATAGAAGTACTTGCACAGCCTTAACTTTAAATATTTCCTATTTGTTTCTGTCACTTAATTTTAAGATCATTACAGCCCGGAGAAGCCCATGACCTCATTCAGTCAGAGCAGAGCAGAGCCACACAGGAGCTGCTCCCTCTGCCTGCTCAGCACAAAACCCTGCAGACGCAGAAGTGGGGAGTTTGGGCACAAATCCTCGTTCTACATAATATTGGTACTGAAGTTTATAAAAATGGCACGACACAAGGAAAGCGGCAGATATTTCGTATGGAAATGGGCAGAGCAGTGGGGCTGCTGCAGAAATCCCCGTCCCCGCCGTGCTTCCCCGTTCCACAGCTCGGTGAGTGACCAGAATTTATGGATGGAGGAAAGGAATGCCTGATCTGAGGCTCCTCCAGCTTTCCCACTGTGCGCAGACTGTGCACCTTCTCAAAATTCTGTCCCACAGGCTGTGATTTACCCTTCCTCTGCAATGCTTAGGGTCACACGCAGATCATATGGGAAAGCTAAAAGGAAAAATCTCCACGCTGGTGGGAGCAGGGTCAGCATCGTTTGACCATTGCACTCTGCCATGGCATAGGTTAACAGGTGCACATCAAACCTTGCGTTTCATTCCTAGCAAGGTATTATCTCCAGCACTCAGAGGCTTATCCTGCTGCCTTTCCAAAGGGCTGGCTTAAATCTTTTCACTGCACTGCGGCAGGCAGCCCGCGGGCTCTGCGAGGAGCAGGGCTTCAGAAAGGAGCCAGGAGACGGAGGGAGGAACCCTCCCAGCGTGGTCACGAGCACTCAGCTGTGGGGCTGGAGGCTGGCATTGACGCTGAGCTCCGGCTCGGCTGCTCTTTGTCCAGAGGACAAAGCTGCCTTTGCAGGGTGCTGATCCACACAGAACCCGGAGGTATCAGGCCAGACTCCTGCACTAATTAATATCTGATGGGGTTATAGATTCTTTTTTTTT
>VXAV01013289.1:0-10243 GCA_013399715.1 Alectura lathami | reverse complement strand
TTTTTTTTTTTTTGAGAAAAAAAATCAAATAGACTGCTAAATGTAAGGTGATGATTTCTAGAAAAAAACATCCCTTTTGGAATTTTGGAATCGGATTTTGGGTTCTTAATGAAATGGCTTGAGATGTTGGCAGATGTTCCTCAGCTAAGATGTGTTCTTCTAGCACAGCCTCCCATTGTCAGTGATGTCGGGTGGTTCACCAGCAGCGTCTGCGCTCTTGAGAATTGTGTCGGAGCTGAACTGGAGCAAAAATAATGTATCTAAGTATTCAACAATTTCCTGTTGCAGTGGAAGATGAACATTTCTCAGAGGAAATAGGACGGGAGGAGGAATCTCCTCACAGGATACTTGCTGCTGAAGACAGGAAGCCAATTTAAAGTCTTGAACTTAAGACATTTCCACATTTTATGTAATTAAAAATGTTTTCACTTGATAGGCAGGGAGGCTGATCTTCCTTTTGACCTCATCAGGGGAAGTCTCTTTATGAAATCTGTGTGGAAGATAACTTCTGTGGCGGGGCAGGTGGTGGCGGATCGTGGCTCTGTGCTGCTGCTACTGCCTGGGTTCCTTTGGCTGCTCCTGCTGCTTGGCAGCTGCTCGTCTGCCTTGCTGTGTCCGGCACAGCAGCCCTGCTGTGGGCTTCCTGGCCCACTGACAGTCACAGCACTTCTGCTTACCAGCACTGCTTACTGGTCACTGCAGGAAACCATGCTGTTCCAAACAGCTGTCTGAATTTACACCTTCCTGGCATGAGGGGGGAAATTCTGAGTGAGGTGTTGAGGTATTGTTAGAGCTACAGTGTAGTCCTCCTGCCACTAATGTCCTTTTTGCATGTTTTTCACTGACCTGTGGACCTCAGGTGATGTGCTACCCCCCTGTACCCAGGAGACTTAGACTGAAAAACAAGAGGCAAGGGGGTCAAATAATGCAGATGTTCTCTGGTCACTTGGCATTTTAGAGCTGAGCTCTGCAGTGATGGCTGGTATATTTCTGCTTCTGAAACTAAGCCTTCTGGCTGCCACAGTAGGATGTCTTTTCGTCTGCAGGCAAATGCTAAGTGGTGTAAGGTTTGGAAGGAAACTGAGAGCATGTAATGCTGGCTGCAGCTAGTGTGATCATAGTGGTGAACACAGAGTTCACCAGTTGCTGAGACAACAGTAGAATGTCTTAAAAATGTAGCTTGTAAAAATGTAGGAAAGTAGTTGCCGCTTGCTGTGCGCACTCAGACCATCTGCGTGGTCTGTGCTGCCAGCGTATGTTGTCATGCTTGTTGCTGAGCCTCTCTGGTTCTTGTCTGTCAGTGGGCAGGCCGGGACAATCTGCAGGTCTTGGCTGTGGGATTGCACACATGAGCAGAGGTGCCTTTAAAAAGTTCTTGCTAACTGCCTGGCTTCTTTAGAAGTCACAGCACAGATTCTTGTGCCTGTAGCCCTTCTGAAAATCTTTAACATTTCAGAAGAGGCAAGTCCCATAATACTGTCATCCTCAAGCTGATTTCTGTGGCTCCTTAGAGGAAACCTTCCAGGAGAACTTGAGGTAGATAGTAATAAAAAAAAACCCACAGCACAGAGGGAGAATTCTACAGAGTGTCTTGAAAAATGCTAGTTTATCTTCCAGCTACATTGGAAGCCTTTTCTCTTTTTATTTTGTATCCTGTTCTCAGGGATTGCTGGTTAATAATTCACATGTTCTGCAGTTACCAATTAAAGAAAAATTGAATTTGAAACAGCAGTAGGTTCAATTAAATGTATTTGGGAATCCGTTATTTCTTCCATTGCTCAGGAAGAGAGTTAAATTATTTAAAAAGTCCTTTATTTATCCTTTTTTTCTTTTACATGAGCAAAAAGTACCAATGGCTAATTACCATTGCTGAGGAATTAAACATTTTTAGGCTCCAAAACTTGAGACTGGAAAACAGAAAATAGCAAGCCAATTCAAGATGAAATGAATACTACTTAGCTGGAGCGCATGCTTAAAGCTGATTACAGTCCTTACAGGAAAGCAGCACATATTATCAGAAATAAAATCTTTAGCTTGAATACGCAGTGTTATAATGTGTGCATTAAAAACTGAAATTATTAGACACAAATGGAGGGAGAGCTGGAATTCTTGCTCAGTTACAAAGAGTGGAAAGTGAATTTGTTCCTTACAGAGAGCCTTGATTTCCTCCACTGCCAGCAAGCCTTTCTTTGCAGTTGCACAAAAACCCATGTGCGAAGATCAGAGAAGTCCCTCATTACAAGGTACATGGTATGCCTGTTACTAAATCGGGCTTATTTTTTTCTACCACCTTGTATTCCTAATTGGCCTCACCAGTGTACCATATTAGTCATATTATGGATATTTGCCACGGACTATAGGAAAAAAAGATGCTTGTTTCTAAATGGAAATGTGCAGAATTTCCTGTTTTGGTGAGAAGACACTTCTAATTCACGTGTGTTGCTGTCCTGATAGACTTCTTGTGAGGCAATATGTAGAAAAGCTATACTAAGCAGGGAGTGAATGGTGTTAAGGACACTATTTGCATTTAAAAGAAAATGAGCTTCTCACCTGTGGTAATACAACAAAAAACACCAGGTTGGCTGTGTTAAAACAACACCAGGAAAAAAAATCAAAGTTTATATAGATTCTTAGCAGGCTGTAGCAAGGTTGAGATAATTATCGGTTTTTTTTTCTTTAGTGTGCCTTTCCTACCCGTGGGGACCACTGGCTTCTCCTTCCACCAGTGCAGCTTGATGCCAGCCTCCGTGCAGGGCTGTGGTGTGCTGCTACTTGTACAGCAGCACAAAGAGCTTGGCTGCGCAGTGGCAGAAGTCTGCTTGTTCTTCATGGCTTCCTTGATCTGTGAAGTAGTCTCTGGTGTATCCAGCGGAACATTTTATAATTGATTCCACAAGTTGGTGCAAGAAGCTGGATGGCTGGAATAGATTGATTCGTGTCTGGCACATCCAGCTTTGCTGTGTTTGGACTGTTCTGGTTTGCAGTTACCCTTTGGACCCCAGCACTGAATATATGTCTGTCAAGGACCCACGAAGTCCCAGCTGTGCTGTAGGCATCCTCCCACTCCTTCTGATGATGGCCTGATGCAGCGTTGGTCTGTGTTCTTGATCACGTAGCTCTGGAGCAGTCTGCACAGCAAGGTTGTTATCTCAATATTTAGTCATGTATTATATGTTTTTGGGGACCCAAAGTTCATGGACACAAGAGGTTCATAAAATCTGACTGGAAAACAGGGTTTTCTTTTGGTGATTAGTGTATTTTATTGATTTACTAGAGCTTTTTTAGTGAAATTTTAGAGATATGTTAGTAATAATCCTCCAGGTAAAAAAATAATTTCAGGAAATGCAGTAACATATAATTTTGAATGTTTGAATTTTGCTGCATTGATGGAAAGAAATGCCAAATTACCAAAGTAACAATTATATTGGTTAAAATTCTATTTATCAATTTTTTAAAAGTAGGCCGCCTGTGTTACAGAGCTGATGGAAATTTTAGGAGGGTTCTTGCTTAAAAAATTATAGGCGCATTTTTTTGTTTTGTTTTTGAAAGAAAAAACTTTATCCAAGGAATTCTGGCAGAGGACTTGTGCCTGAAGACAGTTTCGTTTTCCAAATATAAATTGAGGGCAAATTTGTTTTCTGTGTTGAAATACCTGCATTTTCGTGCAGCTTTCTATGTAATTAAATTGTTGTATACAATGGTAAATTGTGAATATAAATTACTTTCATTTTTTTTCTTTCAGATGAGACTTTCATTCTCTCAGGTCATTGCAGGAAGAATGAGTTTCCTTGTAACACTGCCTTCATCAAGCATTTCAGGGTAACTCTGAATGTGAAAACAAATTTACAGATTTGTTGCTGTTTTCCCTGAAAATAAGCTAAATGTCATTCTTATCTGAACACATTTAAAAAGGCAATCCTCACTACATAAGACTGTTACAGTATTCTGTTGAAAGTGTTTCTTCAATCCAGCCACCTAATGAATCACCTCTGTATGCTAGATCAAGAGTGAAGTCAGTAGTTTCATCTCGATGCAGTTTGCGTGCCTTGGAGTACTGCAGAATGATAGCCGTTTGTTCATATCCCCACAGTAATTGTCAGATTCTGTTCTTGATCAGCAGCAAATATCAGTCAAGTCAAACAGCACTGATTTGGGATCTCTCAGCATAAACTGGCAGCATTTGTTAACAAGTTGGAGAACAGAAACTATTCTGTATGGTGATGGGGACTCAAGGGACCAGGGAGCTGCATCTAATATTCTTGCATCATTTATGTGTCACTTAAATAGAGAATCCAGGGAAAAGTGTAGGTTCTGCTACACAGCAATGCGGAGGAGCTAATTGTCTTGTCTGTTATATTAATAAAGCTATCTGTATGTGAATCGTTTTGCCAGTGCCATACTTTATAGTGTGTACGAGCTGAACTTTAAGCTGCTAGTGAAACTTAAAATGAATTTTTTTTTTCATGATACACTTTTAAGTCTATTGAAGAAAGAATTCCACCATAAAAGTGCAGCTGGCTTCAGATGCTTTTTATCACAATACACATTTTTTGTCTTAGCTGCAAACACGTTATACTTTTGCCATATGTTAGTAACAAGCGCTGTCATTTTTCTGGAGAAACTAGTTATGTGACTTCAAATAACTCAGCTTAGTTGTCTTTGAATGTGAAATTGTTGATGGTTGCCTACATGGAAAACTTTTAAACATTGCTTAAAGGAGAAAAATGAAATAACTGAATATAGCGTGTCTTCTTTGTACTGATTTTGCTTATGTGGTTAATTTTTAGTACGTTAGGTAGTAAAAAGGATTTTCCAGAGTCTTTTCCAAGCCTTAAGTATTGAATATGGGCTCATCTGAGACTTGAAAATATTTTTTCTCATAGCTTATGTTATCCATCTTGATGCAGTAGTTACCCGAGAGTATGCAGCTACCATCAAACATGATATTCCTTACTAGATTGAAAGAGCTTGTTTAGAAGTAGTTGATATTTGAGTAAGTAGTATGTAACCAAATAGCATAAAAAGCCTTTAGCTGTGAGGTCCTGCTAGCGTTTAGTGCTTTCCTGAGTCAAACCAGGGTGTTTTTTCCTGCCAGCGCTCTGATCCTTGCTTTCTGTTTCTGTGTTCCTTGTGTTTATGTGAACAGCTCCTCTGCAGGCTCAGAGTTAGGGTGAGTTGTTTTCCTTCTGACTTCAAGAGCTGTCCTTGCTAAGCTGTGGTTGAATGACGATGGAGATCATGGCAGTGTGTCTGGAGAAGGTACTGTCTGTCCTGGTGTTTTTCTTTGTCATTTTCTGTTTTCCTGCTGCTCCCACTGCTTTGCTGTCTTCATGTTTCCTTGACATGGGCAGGAAATGCATGTTTTCTTATGAAGCTGAGTAATAGGAAAAGGGCAGAGCTGGGGCAAAGGAATAATCCATGCAGAAAGGTTTCAGTTGTGCCCTCACACCTCCCTTTCCGCTCCTGAAGGTGGGGCAGGAAAAGGAGATATTTTCTGATAGGCTGAGTAATAGGAAAAGAAGAATGGTCCTTGCAGTGTCCCAGGAACCTGAAAACACCTGTGATACCTGATCACCCTTGAGAAAGTAGAAATCACTTACTTTGTAGTGCAGCCATTGCATGTAATGAAGTGTGTTAATGTGAATATCAGTGGACAGCATTAAAACTTCATGTTAAAGCCTAACAGTAAATGCTATTCTCTTGAAATTGTGTGAAGAAAATGGGCTTTCTCCAAGATGCGTGTGCAACTCTGTGGTGTACACAGATTTTATAGAACTGAAACAATTTGAGGATATGTAATGGTAACCTAAACTCTTTCTTACATTGCTGTCGCTTAGAAAGCTGGGTGTGATCACCATCCTGTTTGCTAGCTAATGACACCGTAATTTGGAAGTCAACCAACAGCGTGAATGAATGATGGAAGCAGAGGAGAAGCAGCGTGCTTTGTGCAGAACTAGATGTGCCCATAGGCGCCTGTGGTGTGCTCTCCCACCACTGGATTTCAGTGAGTGCATGCAGACCTGCCCTGTATTGGGATTTGTCTCTGAGGTGCGGATGTGTTTGGAGGGTTTGAATACACAGACTTGCTGAACAGAAGACATGGTGGTATTGGAACCACGTGTGCCAGGTGTCAGTTCTTCTGTTGCCAGTATGGTGGCTTGCAGTTCCTGTAGACTACCCGTGAGGTTGCCCCCAGCCCAGCCCTCCTGCTGCCTGGTCCTGCTGGATGCATGAGCCTTGCTGGCTCATGCAGAGGAACTATCGGGGTGAATAATCACTAGCAGCTCTCCTTGCAGAGCAGGCTCTGATTCATTTCCCATTTTCTTTGCTCTGCTCTTTAGCCTGATCTGCAGAATGCATAGTAATTGGCTCTCCTGTTCTGGAATATCTTAACGCTATTTCCTTACCAGCACATATAATCTATTTGTAGTAGATCCTGAAGCCTGTCTTGGCTCTATCCTGCTGCTCTGTGCAGCTGCTGTACAGGAGATGAAGAGCTGTGTTTTTTTTTTTTTTTTAAAGTAGCTGTTGGCTGTCTAAACAAAAAAATTTCTCGTTGTCCCTTCCTGTTACCTTAAGTGGTTTGTGACTTGTGACCCTGCACTGGGAAAAAGCCTGTTGTGACTGTGAATTGTCATGTGCCCTGTCAGTAACATCCCTGGGATGGCAAAAAAGCCTTCTGGTGTGATTCCTTTGGGTAGCACAAGGACAAAGTGCCTTCTGTCACTTGCTGGTCCTTCTCGACTTCAAATATTTTTTCTGTGAATTTCAGCATTTGCAAGGGTTCAGTCGGTGCTGCTTTGCAGTGTGGTATCTTCCATGCGAAGCCTTGCATTTTGCCCATGTTTTTGGCCAAATTAACCTGTCTTTTGATGAAGAAGGTTCGTTCTTGAATGAACTGGTGGTTTGGTTTTCAGCTGCCCTTGTAAGAGTCAAAAGCATGTTTTCAGAAGCATGTTTTAGTACGTTATCTCTTAGCTCCTTCTTAGAAAGCTCTACTAAGTAACAGATCCATCTTTGCTGAGAAAACCAATTTTATGAACAGTAAACTTTTGTCTGGGGAAAAAAAAAAAAGTATTTGTTTATTTTGAGTAACAGAGATATGACCCAGTGAATTCTTTTCCTTTCCTTAGCATGTGTTTGGGTGTCTAGATCATAAAATGGAAATCTCAGATCATATTATTTGGTATACTTGTATATGTGTGTGGATTCATTGCATAGGTAGAAATAGAACACAAATATGAGTAGAAGAAGGCAACTTAATAATTTGTCTGTTATTTTGGTAGATGTTTTCATATTCCCCTAGTTAACTGTAATGTAACCAGACCCACAAGTGTTGCTATTTGCTCTTTTATCTTTCAGTGTATGGATTATTTTCTTAAGCAAAACTGGAAAGACCATTGCTGTGGTATTTTTTTTTTCCCATTTACAAATACAAGCATATTTGTTCCATTGGTGATTTTTGTTTCTCTCAGTTTATACACACATGATAAAATAGTTTGACACCAAAGAACAAAACAAGTTGGTTTAGGTTTTCTCTTGTTCTTATTTCAAAAATGTTCCAGAAAAAGGGAAGAAGAAAAATAACTTCATGTCAGGACTTGTGGTCATCTTTTGAATTTTTTTTTTTATTTTCAATTATTAGAGAATCTTTTCTAGCCAGAGTGTAGTTGTTAATTTTCTCTCTTTCTCTGGAGTTTTGCCTTTTAGTTACTGTAATCAAATCTTAAATAGAATTAATAAATTATTTATAGATTGCCTTGAAATTTGAAAACAGGGAGAGGGGGGAAAAAAACGCAACTTGATAAGGTCTCTGTCCATAATTTAGTTCGTAGTCATAGTTTAAATATTTCAAACTAAATATTAAAAAAAAATCAGTTTACATTATATAAATTTGTATTTCCCATTCAGAAAACCCATTCATAGCGTTCTGTCTGCAGAGCAATAGATCTATTTCTAAGCTAACTGTTAAAGAAAGCTAAACATTTGTTAGCTTTAGGCACTTCCACTGTATTTATGCTTAGTTGCGATTTTAAGCACATTAAAGAGTGCCAGTATCAGGAGTCACCCACTTTATTCAGACAGTTGCAAATGTTTGATTCTTCCTTTCCTACCTTCATTAGCTTGTCTCTATTTGAGAATGGACAAAATTGCCCTTTGGTCAGTGCTCAAGGTCATGCTTGTCAGCTGAATAAACATAGCAGGCAAAATATATTTAATCTCCTTCTGGCTTTTCTCAGAATTTAAGAGGGGATGCTACACTGCTTATTCGAAGGCAAAATAGGTCATCTCGCTTGATTTGGAGTATCCTTTTTCCTTCACACAGCTTCCATATTACTAACAAATCACATACCTGAAAATTGAATTAAACACTGGATTTCTATTAGTTGTGCAATGAGCTTAAGTCTGCAAAAGTAAAATAAGGTCTGCCTTATGAATTTGTCGTGTAATCTAGTACCACTGTTCCAGCTAATGAAAAGTTAAAATACTTCAAAGTAGTAAATTCCTGTGACATTTTAAGTCTGATCTCACTTGCAGAAGTAAGTAAACCAAGAGATCAAAGAGAGCTGTCGTACATTGATCTTTCTTTCTGAGGCTCTGCTTTTATAAATCCAAAATGTTGTGGAATGGCAAGTGCAAAGGAAAATGTATCCCCTAGATGCACATTAGCTTCAATTGTGCTAGTAACAGTGGTTTGAAACTGACTATCTCTCTGTGATTCATTGTCTGTAAAGGTGGGGTTTTTCTCACTCTTAAGCCATGCTTGCTCAGTATGTGTAGCTACATACGTGGTTGTATACGTATATGGTTAAAATCCCCCATTGCTAACCTAAGGTCTTTAAAAAATGTGTGTTTTTAGGCATATCAGGAGAGAGATGAACTCTCAACTCCAAGCATGGTTTTTTTTGCATGTTCGACAAATGCCTGTTTTTACACAGGATACATGTATGAGGGAGGTAATGGCTGATTAAATGCAACATGGCTGAGTGTGGCCATGTTTTCAAATACTGAATAACTTCACTATTTCTGTGATTAAAACTCAGAACTGTTGATGTAACAGTGAAGACTTGCTAAAAGTGCTTGAACCTCATGCACAAGTCTGGATAATTTTTAAGAGGTTCGCCATGTGAGTGTGGATGAAGCTTAGCTGAACCAAGTAAATGTTAGATCTGAAACAAGTAAATGATGATTAAAGTAGAAGAAGAAAAGTTTTATGAAGCTTCTGTGTTTTGTATAATTCTGCTTTACGCTGTACAACAAGATACTGATTATTTAAGAACATTTTTCTTTTAATATAATCATTTTCTTGATAATGTGACTATTGTCTCTCTTCTTAAGCAGAAAGATGTCTCCTGAATTCTGTTAGTGATGTGGCTTTTTTTCTTTTTTGCTTGAGGCTTTACCATCAACTGCGTTTTGAGTTTATTATTAGATGTTTGCAGCTACTTAGATGTGTACCGGAATTGTTTAACCTCGGGTATTTCAGATTTTTGGTGGTAAGTCTTAAAGCTTTGAGAGACTAAACTAAAATTTTGAGTGTTGGTCAAAGAATGACAGCTTTTTGCAGCATGAAAAGAGAGAGGTTTTGAAGGATGTAAGAAAATTCTGTGTGTGCAAGTTATTCTGATCTTTTTTTGTCTGAGACAAAGCACTTTATTCTCATCTGAAATACTCTAGTCTCATATCTTTCAAAGAACATTTTTTGTTTTCCTCTTTGATGCTTTATACCTGTGAAGGTGTTTGCCCTCCCCAAGTGGCTACATGTTTCAGTACATGGGCTGTTAACACAGAACCGTGCAAAAATAGGAATCACCATTAGAAACCACAAATCACCTCAGCACCCCCAGCAGTATTGTCTGACCCAGTGACTCTTGCCCTCAGCTCAGGTAATTTCAAGTCAGTGCTGTTGATCAGGAACACCAGCTGTTACGGTTTAATGCCAATGGGCAGCTAAAAGTATGATGGGAGATCTCAACCCATGAGCTGAGGATGGGAGATCTCTCACCAATTACTATCAAGGGCGAAATAAACTCAGCATAAGGGAAATTGATGTAATTTATTGCCTATTGATAATAGATGAGAGCAGTAAAAACTAAAGCACGCCAAGAGCTCTTTCTCCCCTAGCCACCCTTTTCAACTTCATCCCCCCTGAGTGGTCCAGGGCAATAGGGCTGCTGTCGGTCCCTAACGGTCCCTAAGAGGCTTCACCTCTGCCGCTCCTCCACGGCCACTCCCTGCCCCG
>VXAV01013287.1:0-12945 GCA_013399715.1 Alectura lathami | reverse complement strand
CCTGATCCAGTGGGTGGCAACCAGCCCACAGCAGGGGGTTGAAACTGGGTGGCTTTAGGATCCTTTCCAGCCCAAGCCATCCTGTGATTCTATGTTGCAAAAACTGCATGGTTGCTGGAGATGGATGAAAAAAACACCTCCAGGGGCTGGCTCCAAGCAGCCACAGCATCTCTGTCCACCTCTGCCAGTGACTCCAAAGTGCCGGGAAGCATGGCTCTCTGCAAGACACACAGTGCTCTGCTCAAAACAAATAACCAAAGAGGCTTTCATTTATTTTTACTGGACCGTGATTTTTGAACAGCAATGTGCACTGATGCCGGCCCCGCTTTTAATCCCCGTGGGATATAAGGGAGTTGAAAAGCAGGGTGGGACCTGACCCAAGGCAGAGTGATGGGGAAGGACATGCCTCTGCAGGGCTGTGCAGGGATGGATCCTGCCTCTGCTCCCACACTCACCTGCAGGTGCCTCCCGTGCCCATCGACCAGCTCCTTGCTCCTCACAGCCAGCTGCCAGTGCCAAAACCACCACAGCTGGCTCAGCACATCCCAGCCCTCCGAATCCTATTGAAAAGGCTGCAGAACTGCTATCAGCATTTCCAAGTCTGAAGTAAGTATCTAAATTTATGCTTTGGCCTCTGAATAAAGAGTTCAATTGCCAAGGCACTGGCTGCCAGGAGATCC
Source organism: Alectura lathami (assembly GCA_013399715.1). NCBI lineage: Eukaryota > Metazoa > Chordata > Aves > Galliformes > Megapodiidae > Alectura > Alectura lathami. Next base: position 12,265 of record VXAV01013287.1, on the reverse strand, counting down.
CCCTGGATTCCTCTGTATGGATAAAACCCATTGGTTTCTTTGGTGCAGGCCTTGTTGGAGGGAAGAAACAGGTACGTGTATAGGACAAGAAAGCCTTGGAGATAAAAGCCAAACAGCCATTCTGCAAACCCTCCTCAGCTTTGTGCAGCTCTGAAAGGCACCTTGGCGTCTCCCAGATGTCTTGGCCATCTCCACACACCATTGTCTAGCAAGCACTGACCGCAACCAGTTCAAAAGACACTTTATTTTATAATCCACCAGTATCTCCTTGATGCAGCCTCGTGTATATGTTCTGAAACTTAAACACACCACCAAGCCATATGATGTCTGCACTTAAAGAATGGCAGAATCCCAAAATACTGCAAATGGAAAATGTAATTACCAAAAGTTGATTAATATTCCTGGCTAACCATTTTAGCATCAGTATAAAGGCTTATTGTTTCTGTCTCTTTCATTGCCTCCAGAATAACATTTACCATATCTTCACCTTTCAGAGAGGAGCCAAACACGGCCTGGTTATTAGTCTGTACTAGCTGTGCAAACTCTTCCCACTCCTGGGTTTAAAACCTCGGCCAAAAAATGACTTGAGCATTACAGAGCTCTTACGACAGCTCATGCAGAAGAAATGCTTGACATGAATTACAGCACCAAAATACCTAGCTGACAGACGAGATACTGTTTCTCTCACCTCTGCACTTTGCAGGGGAAGAGAACACCGTGCTCTGACACTGGCTCTCCTGGGATGTCCCTCGGGATACCACAAACTGCACCCTGAAGTGCTCAAAACTGCTCTAAATCTTGGGTCTTAAATGTTCTAAAGGGTGATAGCTGGAAAAGCTGCAGTGTGCCAAGAGATGCCACAGAGAGGCAACGATGGGGAAACCCACTCCACAGTCACAGGCAGCTCCCAAATCACCATTGCTGGACCCACAAGGGGAACGAAGCTCCCATTTGGGCTATGGGGCTAAGGAGGACGCCAAGTCCTGAATTCATCCACATCTCAGGAGGGACCAGGAGCTGGCTGTGCACTCAAGTACCACAGTCAGAGATTTTCATCTTTATCAACAGTCTCAAAAGACTGGCAAAAGTACACAGGAAATACCTTTAAGGTCTCCTGCCTTCCACAAGCACAGCCCAAATGATGCTCTGTGGCACATGCGGTGGAACTTTTGCACTGTAAGGAAATTCTGTCCCATTTCTGTAGTAAGTAAAAGGCAGTGGAAGGAACTGTACCATGCAATGGGTGGCACAACTGAGTTACCACCCTGAGACATCTCTGCCCTAATGCCACCTTCCAGGGACACGAAGAACCTAGAGAAGCCCTGAGAGCAGCGCTGTCACCATGCCAGTAACAGCATGTGTGCCAGGCTGGGCGAGGAGAGACGACTGCTCATAGGTGTCAGATTCAGCAGGGCAGGCTCAGTCCTGTCAAGAACAGAGTGTGAATGAAGCCAGCCCGCAGAAGGAAGACCTGCTTTCCCCACAATCTGGTTGTACAAGTCTGCATCCCACCACTCCTGCAGATGATGCCTATCTCCTGGCTCCCAAAATCTAGACCCACAAGAAAACAAGACCAACCCAAAGGACTGCGCAAGACTGGGCTGAACAAAAACCAAACTGTATGTCAGAGGGGAAAAGGCAGCTGGGGCTGTCCCTGAAGAGCAGGGCAGCACAGCCACACTGCAGAGGGGAGAAGACACTTGAATGAAGAATTAATTTTCAGCCCCAACTCACAAAAGGATATGGAGCAACCCATACTTGCTCCAGGAAGATTTTGAGCAATTAGCTCCCAAACCTTGCAGTGAGGAAAACAACAGCACAGCAAATCTAGCCACTCACTACAGGGAGAGACTTTGTCCCTTCTGGGACAGTGACAGCAAGGCAAATGCATTTTTGCTTTGTTTGTGCACAAAAGTACATAAAGACAATGACCTCTACATCTCAACGCAATTTTCATGGTTTCTGCAAGAAAAACTTTGTCGTTCCTTCTAACGACACTGAAGCCTGGTCCAAAAACACAGCCGAAGAAACTTCCGCCTCTTTTGCTTTGCTTTAAAAGCCCAGAAGCCAGCGTGAGTCACTCACCTTGCACACAGCAGCCTGCAAAATTGCATCGAAACCACCTTCTGGAGCATCCCTGTTCCGGGACACCTTCTGCTTCTGAACTTCTTCATTAAAACGGTCAACTTTGTCCGTCAGGGACAAGAGATGGCGGAAGCCAAATGAGGGGATGCAGCTTGGGAACAGCTTGTAGCTGCAAGAGGAGTAGAGAAGAAGTGGTTAGCTGGCATAAACTCCACCAGGAGCCACAAGCCGCAGGAGTTCCCAGCTCTACCAGGTTGGTCTCCAACCCTGTGTACAGAGGGGTGAAATACTTCCACAAGGTTTTATGTTTTGGATGCTTTAATTTCTGGCTAGATATCTCCAGACATGCAGTAGAGTCTATCTTCCGGACTACTCTGCTGCAGTGGCTTTGAGTAGCTGAAATTTCCAGAGATCCCAACTGGACCAAATGTCTCTTTCCATGTAAGACCTGAGCAGGACAGCAAGCACCAGGGCCACGTGGCTCTAGAGCTTCAGTGCCCATAAAGCATGGCAATTTCCACACCAGAGCTCCAGCATGGGATGCACAGTGATGCAGTGGGCACACGCCTACTTAATAACTCATGCATTCTCCCATCCTCCCTGTGAGACAGGTTAGCAAACACCATGGCCCCTTCTTTGCTAGAGCAGCAAGGAGGGAGTGGCACCCTAAGGTGGAGAAACAACTCGGCAGGCTGCCAGGAAACCTTGCAAGGCAGCCAAGAGGCAGCTGGCAGGGTTGGTGCTCATGGGTTTGGTGCTCAGTGTCTGGGAAACCTGAGCTGAGCGAGTCCTGCAGCATGGGCAGGGGACGAACCCAGGCAGGGGAGAGGGAGGAGAACAATTAAGAAAATGTGTTTGAAAAGGAGTTACACTTGGAGTAGGTCACTCTTTAGAGATAGAAAGCAGAGAACAATTAAAAACAACCCACTATGGGTAAGCTCTAAGAGGCCTTCTAACAAAGGAGCAGTTAAGGTTTACCACTGCTGGTAGCTCAAATCCCTCCCATGCCAGGGGCTGTGTGCCACAGGCACGTCCCCACTCTGCAAACCCATATGCACACCACCACGCATGGACCTAGCAGATCCAGCTCCCTGGGCACGGCAGCTGAGCTTCAGTGCAGCAGCAAACAAGGACATGAGATGACTGAGTGCATCCCTGAGGCCATGCCAAATTTCAGGGTGGGGAAAAGAAAACCTGTGAAGAGCATGGGACATGTGCTGTGGTGTCAGAGAGTGAGGGGAGCTGCAGGACCGGCCATGGGGTGGGAACAGCTCCTGCAGAGCCACTCATCTGTGCCCAGCCAGGTGGTTTCCATTACAGCAGCATCCCAAAGTTAGGCATGCAGGTGATACAGAATGGACAATACTGTGTAACCTGGATGCTCTGAGCAAGGGGAAGTGTTTGAAGAAAAAGGGACAAATGCAAGTATTCCTTCATTAGCCAGGGCTTTCATCTGGGCACGGAAGGACTCTCTATGCTCCATACTCGGAAACAGAATCTATTCCAGCAGAACAAGCTCTGCATCTCCATCCAACTTACTAACTTCATCCCACTACAAACATGTGCAAGAGCACCAAAGTCAAGGGAGCTCCAGTTTTATGGCTGTGCTTCATGGCCAAAGCACAAGCTTTTAGTACTAAAATCACAACCCATCTTCTCTGGACAGAACTGGTGAAAAAAAAAAAAAAAAAAAAGTATGGATAATTTTGTCCAGGCAAAGGGTGATGAGATGCCAAATGTATGACCAATGCCAAAACGTGGCAAGAGACTTATAGGTGATGAAAGCTCGCTTTAATCTGCCTCACAGATGGAAAAGGTAGAGCATGCATGCTCGTAAAGCTTGACATCTGTCTGTGATGTGATCTTAGAGCATCCACAAACAACAGGGCTAACTCTACTGCCCTTACACAACTAAACAGCACCCCAAGAGGGATGAGGTGACAAAAGAGCAGGACAGGGGACACAAAGGTAAGTGTCAAATATCACATTCTCCCAGGAGGGCATTTACTGCTGTTTTCATCCTCTCATGCCAACACCCAAACTCATCGGAGCCTGGACACCCTCCACATCAGCCCATTTGACTCTGACATAATCTGTGATTCAATGGACTTGATCCCAAACTCTGGCTGTTAAAAGGCAAACAAAAAGACACTAATAAAGACACTAACAAGGAAAAAAAAAAAAAAAAAAAAGAAGGCTCTGATAACACTGCAAAGGAAACCACATTATTTGTGTATTTTGCAACTTCTAGTTTGCTTTCCTTCCACGGTAATAAAGATGAAGGAAACTGCCTGACATCTTCAGAACGCTTTACAATTACTCATTAATCAGTCTCACAGGCCCTTCCAAATCTCACTTCCCCCAAACACTTCTGTTGGGAAAGAATGGCACTGCCTTGGTCTCCTTATCTGTAAAGTAGAGAAGAGCTTAATCGATCTACTCCAAGGCCAAACTATGACTCAGAGCCAGGATCAGAACTCAAGAATTTCTGGCTCTTGCTCCTTTTTCTCAAAGCCTGTAAAAAAGCCTGCAATGTCTGCATCCTCTTCAGGTACTTAAAAATAACTTTAGGCTCCTGGTTCAACAGTTTCATGTGTCTAGATGCAGAGTTAGCACAACAGCAACTGCAAAATTGGAAACTGCCCTGAAGCTCTGAAGCATCACCTCACATTCCCAAGAGCTGGGACGTAAGCATGGTTCACTACCATTTTCTTGCCAGAACTGCAAGAAAAGACTCTCCAGCTACAGTCTGTGGGAACATGGGGCTTCTCCCTTCGAGGAACACCTGCCACTTACCCAATGCAGGGATTGTTTTGGTATCTTGGTGCCGTGTAGGAGAAAGGAGAAATGTTTTTGTCCACAAAAGAGCCAAACCCCAGCCGGAAATTGCTAGTGAGCTTTCGCATCTCTTCAGCCAGCTTGGTCCCCAGATTGCGAATATTGTCCAGGTCATCGTTCATGGACAGGGAGAGATCCATCAGGTAGTACAGGTCCACAGGGTAGTCCTCCACCTGCCGGACCTGAACTCGGAAGGAGGTCCGGTCACCTGCACACACACAAGAGTTGAGAGCAGTGAAAAGCGCTGCAAGAAAACCCCTAGCACACATAAAATCCAGGCTACATGCTGTTTTCTTTCCCCTGTGCAGAGAGGACAGATCTCTTGCAAAAGAAGAGGGTAAGAGGAACAAGAGTTTTCAAATCCATTCCTTAGGAGATGATCTGGGGTCCTCTTAAGCTAGGTAGAGTGTACCAGCTGGCAAGAAAAAGACAACAATTTTGTTTTGGAGAGGTGAGAAAGGGTCTTTCCATCTCAGCTGAGAGAACATCTAAGGACATGAAAATGCTGCTGCTCCAAACTGTTTATAACCCAGAGACATTTTTATGGAAAACTGGAAAGAAAAGGAAGCAGAGTGAACCTCAAGTGGTATGTTTCATGGACTGCTGAAAGAGGGACCTTCACACACTTCCCTGGGCACCTCCTCAAAGCAAACCAGAACAAACAAGCCTGCACATGAAGGAAACGAGGCGGAGTAAGAGAAGGAAGAGGGTCAGGAGAAAACAGACAGCTTGAGATGAAGGCAAGATGTCCTCTGAGCTGTGCAGGGAGGGGAAGTCGAAGCAGACACAGAAGCAGCACCTTTCAGAGTACCTTTTCCCAGAAAGAGTCATGCCACCATCACTCTAGAGAAAGCTGGGCAAAAGGGAAGTGAACTGGAAAAAGAAAGATGTTGCAATCAAATGGGGAAGTACCAAAGCAGAGATGAACCTTTCATCTAAAGTAATGAACATGAGGGAAGGTGCTGACAGGACTGAGTCAGACTGTGGAGATGTGTAAAAGAGCTGAGGAAAGCCTTTCCCCTGACCTTCTCCAAGTGCTTCCCTTTTGCAAAGCTGCTCTCAGCTGAGATGCTCTCCAGAAAGGTGTTCAGAAGAGGAGCCCATACATTGAAAAAGGTGAACCGGTATCAACATGTGCTCAAACTCAAACCAGGTAGACCTCGGTGGAGCCAGAAAGAACATGGAAACGTCTGCCTTATACTTTGCCAATAGCTGGGAGAGGAGATGAAATGAAACCTCCAGGTTCAAGCACTCTCCAAACCCAGGCCAGCTGGGAAATCCCACAGCTCCAGCTGCCACCTCGGCCCATTTTCCAGCTCAATGGGTCCTCAGGGGCTCAGATCATCTCAAGAGCAAAGCTCCTCCTCCTTCCAACCTCTCCCTTCACGGCCCAGGCTGAACTCTGGGCACTGGCAGGTTCTGCAAAACTCTCTTTGCTTCCTCCCTCTTCCTCAGAAATGAAATGCACATTTTTTTATTTTTGTGAAAACATTTCCCTAAAAGTTTTATTGTTCTCCTCATTGTTTGCAGCAGCACAGCTGCTCCCACTCACTTCCAGCCCACGAGCAGGCAGCTGCAGCACCCCCAGTGCTCTGCAGCCCTGCATGGTGACAGGGTCCCGCTCCCGAGCCCCGTGCCACCCTCGACCCCAAGATCTGCTTTGCAGCTCCTCTTGCTCCCACTCGGCAACCTCAGTGCAGAGCTGCTACAAGGAGCCTGAGTTTAGGCACTGCAGCTATTTAATGGAGGCTCTTGAGGGTTAGATCAAGGGCTGTGTCCAAGTCAGCAACTCTTTTATTGCAGGCAGCTCCCCTCTGAAGCATGCCACAGCTCTGCCTGACACACAGCTGTGAGAGGCACCACAAAGGTGCACACAACAGGGAACAGCCGATACCCAGGTTTTCCCCAGGCACAGGCTGCAGGAAGCAATAAACTTGCCATAAATACTCCTCATTCTCCCCAGCTTTCTATTCCAGCAGGAGGAGGGCTGAGCTGTGGCATGCGGCGGGATGCAACTCAGCACAGCCTGTGGTTATCAGGGCAACTACACGAAATCCTGGCACAGGGAGAAGAAATCCTGGGAGAAGAAAGGTACATCATTTAGGTACTGCCATACCTGTTAGCACTGAGCTGGGGGTAAGAAATCAAGAACATTGGCTGCAATCTTTACTTTAATTCCACACTACAAGAGTGTGCTTAACTCCAGAAAAACTCATTCCTGTACCTTTTTCTTTCGTTCTTACATATCCTTCCCCACTCAATCTTTTGAGAAAAAGAGAACATGTCCTGGGCACACAATACCCCAGACCCCGCATTTCAAAAAAACTCTTCTTCCGGAGCAGGTCCTAAGATGGGAAATGCTGTGCTGGAAAGAGGACTTGGGATGCTCCAATAAATCCTTCTTAATGGTTATGAATTTATTAGTCCATGAAAAAACACCAAAAATAACAGGATCCCAGGACTGGTTCTTCTTTCATTCCTAACTGCACAAATCATTTATCTCACAGAAAATACTGCTAATGTATGCAGATGTCAGTACAGAATAATTTATTATTCTCTGCACACCGTATTACTCTCACACTTTAGGGATAATCCAGTCCCCTCTTTCCCCACATACCATCATTACCATCCTCTCCTTAGGGCTTTTACTGAGCAGTTCTGAAGTCAAAGCTGAATTCAGAAATGTTTCTTGGATACTGTCACACGGAAGCTGTACAAAAACTGGAAAAGGTGCTTTTAACCAATTTAAGAATGTAAAATTGATAATCATGATTATCCAGGAAAACCTCTTGTTTCAGCTTGCTGAGACTTCATGGACAACACAACATGAATCTATTCATTGTTTTAAATTCCTTTTACACTATTCATATTTTTCATAGCCAGGACGCTCTGCCTTATAGCTGGATCCAGGGTTAAAAAGCAATGTTATAAAAACTAAATGCTTGATCTGAAAGGTACCCTGGGAAAACACTGATTTAAGGCCTCTGGGAATTAACTCTAAGCACAGAGATTTAGGGATATGACTTCTGCCACAGGATGCTTAGATGGAACTGCCTGGGTGGGACCAAAAAACAATTGACAATTCACCCTGTTCTGCTTCTGCTTAGCAGTCTGAGAATAGAAAAGCCCAATCACCACGCCTCCTGCGTGAATTCATCTTTGAAATCCTACACTCTGCACACAAAAAAAAAAATTCCTGATGGAGTACAAAATTGTTATGCACAAAATCAAACCAATATTGTCTCCTTTTCATCTGGAGTCCAGAGGCTGCAGCCCTCAGGACCCACTCTGAATCTCAAGAATGAATGGATAACAAACTGGGGATGCAAATCCAAAGGTCTGGAAAGTCATCTGAATAAGATGGTGAGCTGCTCAACATTAAAAAAAGGCAGCAAAAATGGGAGATACTGAAAAACATGTAGACATATTCGTCCTCCTGTAATGACTCTGATGCTCTGCACCAGAAGCACAGGAAGGGGCGCTCCTCGATGCTGCCCAATCCCTCCAGGCAATTTCTGCCATGTTGGCCACTTTCAAAATCACTTTCAAGCTGCCCGGGCAGAGCTGCACGCCCCAGAGCAAGTCCTGCAGCCACAGGAGCAGCTGCCTGGCTGCCAAGGGGAGACAGCAGAAAGCTCCTGGCAAGTCTCCTACCTGGCAAGAAGCAGTACAGCCTCATCTTCAATCCCTGTTTCAGCTCTCTGCCCAGCAAACCACAGGCTATGGCAACCCACAGCATCCAGGTCAAGCAAGAGCACCTCAGATGTGTTATCAGCCCCACTTTCCCTCCTCTTGCTGTATGGAGATTTGTCAGTGCAGTATGGTTTCCAACTCAAAGCAGACCTGGAGGGCTCCTCTGCCATCCCACCAGAACCAAAGGCTGCTCAGCATCCTGCTAGCAAGCACCTAGCAAATCTGCAGAAACACAGTTCCCAGGGAGGCCCATCAAGAACAGCAGCTCCAGCATCTAACAACACGGCCCCAGGAAAGCTGCAGGGGGATGGACCCCACACCCCATCTCGCCACCAGCGCCATGGGCATGCCAACAGGCGCGGACTGGGAAAGGAATGTGCTGAGCACCGGGTGCTGCGCCTGCAAGATGGCAAAGCTGAGCCAGCCCTTTCCTTGAGGAACGGAGTAACAACAACTCCCTTCTGACAGGAGCAAACCTGTTGCGTGAGCAGCACTGAATTGCAGAGACAGGGCTGCACCAGAGCTACCAGCGTGGCTCTTGGTCAGGGGCGTGCTGGCAATGCACACCCCTACGACTGACCCTAGAACAGGCTTTTAAGGCTTTGAGGGAACGCCTCTTTCCATGTGAGGGTCTGACTGATGACAGCAGTCCTACTTGCTCAGGAAGATTTAAAGAAGAGACATTATGACTATTCAACCCGTAGAATTAATGCAAGTCCTGCAGAAACTGGTGGGCCCTGAAAGAGAGCTGGTGAGGGGAGCACCAGCTCTAGCTGCTGTTTTTCTAGGGCAAAACATTGTATCTCATTTTTCTGTATGCTCATGAGAGCTGTCACAGAAGCGTAAGCCCTTGAAACCCACACCAATAGCTTATGATGAATCAAGCTTTTATATTTGCTTGACTTTGCAATAAAGAGCTTTTTTTCCCCTCAGAAATATCGGCTGCCAAATGTTTGCAGGAATTCTGAGCCCACATTAAAGCCTCTCCCCACCATGCAAAAACTTTTGATAACAAGCATACTCGCGTGGCTCAGTCTAGCCTTTCACTTTTAATTTTCAATTAAGATGAAGACTTCAGGAAAGTGATGGCCCAGGGGAATGGAGCAGAGATGTGGATATAGTCCAAGCTCTGAGTCACAAGTTCAAATCTTCATCCTAGGCCTTTATCCCATGGCTCTTTTGCATACCAACAGCAAAAAGATAAGCTTTCTTTAAAAGAAAAAAAAAAATACATAAGGAGCTGTCTCAGTTTAGAGTCAAGCACTGTCAGGCTGCTGTACAATCTAAAGTTACTTTAACTCCTTCCATCCAGAGCCTGCATTTTTACATAGAGCATGTTGCTTTTAAATACACAAAAGGTTAAGAGTGGGATTTGTGATAGTTTTAGATGGGATCTGACTGACTTTGCACTGTCTTCTCATACACAAAACACACCTTAGCCCCAGTTCTATTTGCAGTGCACCACTGAAGCTGACGGGCACTGGAAGGGGCCAGCAGCTACCAACTTCAGCGGGCACAAGGACACGGGTACAGCAAGCGTTCTGCACATCCCTGCACCACTTCCCATCCACCAAGGTGCCACCACAGGGCTGGGAGCTGCTGGGACTCACCAGGACGAAGACTCAAGGCAACCTTCTGCGGGGCGATCTGAGTGACATCCAGGTGGGTCTGGCCGGAGCCCTTGCTGCTCAGGGGGACGTTCTTCAGCACACTGATGCTGCTGCGAGGATTTTCGATGGCTCCCGCACAACCATTGGCAATGAGATTCTGCAGGAAGTCGCACCGCGATGGGACAGACTTTGTGCTGCCAAACTCCTGGGAGATGAAGGACAGAAGGGGAGGGAGAAATATCAGTCCCACAGTGGTCTGGAAGTTTGGAAGTGGTGGTGTCTGTAGGAAATAGTAGATGACAAGGAATACCCAGTGTAATTTGAGCTGGCTGTGCCTCAAAGGCAGCATGCACTGAGCCTTGAGCCTTCCAAAGGGATCTACCAAACAAGAAATATTGCAAGGTTTTCTGTGTTATGCTCCCACACCCTCAGCATTTCAGTGCCTGGATCATAGGTCTGCAAACTGAATTTGCTCACAGACTACATCAGCAAAAAGATAAGCACAGTTTTGCACCCCCCAGCAGCATCATTTGCTCCCAGCCCTGTGCTAAGCTATTTGAAAATAAGGCAAGGTGTTTGCTTTGCAGCCTGGAAAACCAGTTCCCACCTCTTACAGGGAAAAAGACCAGAAGCTGAATTTTGTTTTACATGCACATCACCTTGGAGGAGCTATGCAAAAGGAAGAGAGGACACAGAGGTGTCACTGAGGGAAGACAGAGAGCCAAGTCCCATCTGGAGACCAAGGCTGAGGCCTCCAGGGACCCATGCCCTCTTCGCCGGGTGAGGCCACACATCCCAGCACCAGCACCAGGTACTCCCTCCCTCAAACCTAAGCACAGTGGGCACTGGGCTCTGTCACATGGGAAAAATGCCACCACAGCAAGCTGGAGCACAGCTGGAGCGCTCTGATGTGGGCAGGCTGTTCAGGAAAGCTTTGCTGGAGAATAAGGCACTTGGACAAGGGTGCATGGGAGATGTTAGCACCGAACAGGACCACATCTGCAGGCTGGACAAGCAACCGGAAGGAGCAGGCTGAGGAAACAACAGGGCATGAAGCCCCCTTGCTGATGCAGGGCTCCCCATAGCACGTCTCCCCCCATGCTTGCCCCCTGACCTCCTGCAGCTCCCTGCCAGCCCCCGCTGTGGCAGACAAAGGGGCATTGTGCAGGGCGGGTGCTCCGGAACAACCCAGCCACACAATGCAGCCTTTGGCAGCCAGCACGTCCCATTTGTCAGCATGCCGCTTTTATTTTTTGAAAGTTGCCCAAAGCTTACTGAATTTTCAACAGCTGATTTCTACTTATTTCTGCACTGTAACAATAGACACAACCGTCTTCTGCTTGGGGGCTGAGCTACTAAAATCACACAAAATAATGCAGAAAAGATGCTCACAGCCACACCAGCCCCTCCTTCAGCCATGCAGCCAAAAAACAGAGCAGGACTGAATAAACTTCACTTTTTGCCAATGCTGGAGTGCAGCAGGGGACAGGAGAGGTATGGAGGTAGAAGAGGTCGTCCAACCAATGTTGAGCAGGTCCTCAAGGACAGCCTCGGCTGTGGGGTCCTGGGTCACAGAGAGAGCATCTCTGCTGCGTTTCCTCACGACAAGGTCTGAACGCTATTTGAAAAATGCAAGGTTTGCATTCCATCGTCAAGTGGCAATGGCCAGCCAAGGCGACAGCATGTCAAATGGATGTGAACATGAATTTCTTGGAATGCGTTGTGTAAACAGATGGACTTCCAGGGAGGAGGACTGGGACTATGTAAATCATCTCCGCCATTACAAAATAGAAAGCAGAGTCCCTCCCAGCTAGGAACAACGCCCAGCAGAGCAGCAGTTTTAGGACAGCTTTCGGGAAGAGTTTATCTCAGATGTGATTTGATCTTAAATCAGTGAAAAGCCAAGCTTTATCAAGCATTTCCAATCACCCCTGAGGTCTGCTCCAAAGCCTCTTGATGTTCACAAGAAAGGCTTGGCTTCAAAAGGCTCCCAATTGGGACCTGATTTGCTGGCTGAGATGGGGTAGACAAAGCTGCCT
>VXAV01013285.1:0-26402 GCA_013399715.1 Alectura lathami | reverse complement strand
TATTTTTTTTTTTTTTTAATTTTTATTTCCTTCTTGTAAAGCTGTGGTGGAATTACAGAGGAGCGTTAATCCCTATATTTACACACACCTTCTCCCCAACGGAAATTTCAAAGGAAACTGGATGTTGCAGAGGTAGCATTCGCATCTGTGTATGGTGAGTACTGCACCTACAGCTGCAAATCAGAGCAGTCTGTGTAGAGGTCACTGCAGAGCACCAGGTCCCACAGACGGCTGCCGAGCCGTTCCCCCTTTGGTAGCTGGTGTAGATGGAATCCATCAGAGCAAAGCCTGGCACTACTGCCCATGATGCTTCAGGAAAGACTACGGGCTATGACATGGCATGTTCTTCCTTTGGCAGGGGCTACAGCAATTCCAAGAGCTGGTAGCACCGCACACCACAGAGCACAGCGCTGTGTCATTGAGGAATCTTGGCCCAAAGGCAGCAGCAAAAAAACATGGCATAAATTTCCATGAAACTCAAGTTAGCAGTTTGTGCCTTTTGTGTTTTTGAAAATAATTTAAGTTTTTTAAATTTCTATTAAGAAAAACATGATAGTTAAAACAGACTTTACGATGATTAGAAATTCTGGCTTATCTATACAGATTTCTAATGAATTTGAAGGTAAACAATGGAAATGGTTAGAACACTCAGCTGTCAACATACATAGTAAAATTTAGTGTAATTTTACTGCAAAGCAATGTAGCTACCCTGTGTTATACCTAGAAATCTGAAAATATGTATTTTGTATCTGTTGTCAGGTTCACCACAGTCGCAAGATGTTAAGGGTTGAATCACAATGTTAATTTGGTAGGATACCGCTCCAGAGCGCTCGGGCTGGAGCAAAAAGAACCTTGGTAAGTGAATACAAATTAGTGTTTAACATCCCATGCAACTGTTTACATCTGCTTAATTAAACAGCAGTGACTTCACATTAGCACTGCTATGGCACCATAAACACGCTCTAGGGAAAACGGTGCAGTCGTATTATCTGTCTTCTTCAAGTCTGGTCAATGCAAGACAGATCCTTTTCATTTAGTGTTGTTTTTTTTTTTTTTTTTTAAATGGTTAAAAAAATGTACCTTTAAGGTGGTTCTTCAGGTCTGGTATGTTTCTCTTGGCATAAGTACCAGGATTTTGTAAAAAGACTGTGCTCTCGCAGACAGACTTTTAAGCACTAAATAAAGAGCTTTAATGGAAATGACTGCCTTAAATGTAGTTGCAAGTTAGAGCTTAATTTTGCTTTTGGAGCCTTTACAAGAATCTTGCAGTTCTTTTGTACAGTAGTAGAAGGAAGTAAGTACCCATCTAGAGAAATGCAGTGCTGTTTTAACACGGATAAAGGTCTAACGCACTGATTGTGTGGCATGAGCTCTGTCTCATACACTGACCTGTGTATCGCTGGCACAGAGCTGCTCGTTTGCTTTTCAAGGGTTTCCTGAAGTAACCCAGAAATGCCTAAGCTTGTGTTTTGGGCAGTATGTGACCTCAGCATGGGCCTGGGAATAACGCAACGTATCGACAGAACAGAAAAATTGTACTTGGGTCAGAACCAGCAGCGTAAGAACACAGTTGGTGCCACGTTTAATGATTAGAAATAATACATTGTAAAACAAAAAGTGAAAAAATTCCAGAGTGATGCTTATAAACAAAGAACAAATAGAAAACAAAGATAGGTTTGTTTTTTTTGCCTGACTTACTTATAGCATTAGCAACACAACAGATCGTGAGGCTGAGGTAACGCTACTATTAACTCCCAGTCCTTCAAGGACTACTTCAAAATGAAGAAGTGATAGCAATGCACGTTATATTAACAGCGACACTCGGGAATTACACCAACCAAATCCCTCACCCTTTTTAGTTAGTTAGGGACCTGGGGCTGCAAGAACAAACTTGGAAATAAGCCTATGCGGTAGGAACTCGGGAGTGATAAGAGTCCTACATGGCACACCGTTAGCCCCTGCCAGTACTTGAGTACAGTTGTTACGTTAAAATCAGGCATCTCAACAGGAAGCAGACCTGGTTCCAGACTAGCCCTTGAGAAATTTAGCATACTGTTAGTTTGCATAAATCAGCTAAACAAAAGATGATTTCAGAAGTCCAGATTTTGGCATGAGGTAAAACCACGTGCATTTATTTCCTCTGCATTTTAGAATTAGTACGCATAAAGTTAAATATGTTGACTGTAATGAATTCAGTCATACAAGTGCAAGTCTTCAGCTATTATGTATTTTATGGCAGTTTATTTAAAAAATGTACCAGTAAATCATAAAAGAGGGATCATGTCCATTTAACTTTTATTGAAGTATACAGGAGGTTTTCTTTAGAATCAAATATGAGCATGAATATATGGCCAAACGTAAAATCTATCAAATTCAGTGAAAATTTTCTGACTTTAAATAGTAGCTGTAAGAATGACCAATATATATTCTTTGTTACAACCGCCCTCACTCTACAAGTAAAAAAAAAAATAATAAACATTCAGTAAACATTCTTTCCTAAGGTAGTTTCCCTTATATAGCAGTGATTTATCCATTTCTTGTATACATAACTTTTTTAAACATACCAATCAGTGGTTCTCACAATTGAAAAATTAAAGCACAAAAAAGTTTACACTCTTGTACAGGTAAATAAAAGATCATCTTGAATTAAACTGTATATCCTTAAGGGCATAGTATAGTTTCGGTTTCATTGCCTATTACATAATTAGCTTCTTACATACAAATATTGACATATTTGGCTTGTGCTTCAAAGCCTTTGTGTCTAGGAAGTCCATGTCAATGCAACTCATAACTTGAAATCGGTGGGGATATCTTTACTGCTGCTGGGCTTCACTTGTTCGTGCAACACGGTCTCTTCTGAGCTTGCTGTGGCGCTGCATTTTTCCGTGGAGTCATCAGTATCTGGATCCAGTCCCTCGGGACAGGGAAGCTTGAGAAGTTCTTCCCGCAGCTGAGCTGTGTGACGCTGAACATACAAAAAGAAGTCAGTGCTGAAGAGCAGAGCTAAAACAGCACTCCTCACAACGTTAGAGATCCGAAGGCAACAAAAGGAGTAAGTAGAAAAGCTTTACAGTATTATTTCTCTCCTTGATAAGCTTTTCTCATAGTCCTCATTGAAGCATTGATACTTTCCTCACAGTGACAGGAAGCAGGTGCTACTGGGGACAAACTACAGGCAGTGAACAGAGCTGTAGCAAACAAGTGCATCAATGTAAATGTTGTGCTGTTTCTCTTGCAGCTGAGTCACATCTGTCTTCTGTGATCACAGCAGAAACTGGCCTGCCTTGGACAAGGCAGGTCACAGACCAAACTTCAGTAAGAGCTTATGAGGAGGTCTGTTGCAGAGACAGATACGTGGAGATTTTAGCTAACCGCACCCTGACACCCAGTCATGTTGAAAGAGTGCAAGGCTAACAACAGCAGAAAGAAAGCTTAAAAAATTTCCCTTTTTAATTACAGGAAAAAATCATTTATAAGTGGAGACCTATTTATTGTCTGTGTGGAGGACACAAAATACATAAAGAATAGTACGTGCCTAGCAAGGAAGAGAACATTTAAGTGGTTATAAATGTGTTGATCAAAGTTTTTAAAGCACATGAGGAAGCACATTTATAACGTAATGGATTGCGGTTTAATAACTGCTTTATCCAAAAACCTTGTTTTCTGGTAAGCTCCACTTGTATTGAAGGTTGGTTGTAGAACAATTTTATCGTAAGAAAAAAACAAAAACCAAAACTCTTAGAACAAAATCAACTCTTTATATCTTATATCAGTATTTATGGAAAAATAGGCAGAAGAATAACTAAATAAAAATCTTACGTGCAGGAAAGAAATACTGAGAAAGTGGCATGTACATACACTGTATCTCTTGACAGTTGTGAAACATTGTTTTTTAGTCACTTGTATTGCAGCTGTTGTGCAATTTCATTGCTACCTGTCATCTCTGGGTTACAGAACCACCCTACAAAAGCCAAGTCTCACCTTAAGAGCTGCTGCGTGATGGGACATAGTCCTGCCTACCCGTTTGTCACTGCTGTACTGCTGTATGTCTGCTATCCACTCCTCACACTGAGCCATGATCTCCACTCTTTTCAAGTAAAAATGTTTGTGGATGACCTGCAAGAAGATATTCAGGATGAAAGAACATAGTGTTACCATCTAAGAACCACGTGCTTTAACATCACAAGACCCTGTGTGTTCCAAAGGAGCAGGAACTGCACCAGGCAGTGTAAGGGTAATTCAGCACTGAACCGTGAGGTGGAGGACGGCAGAAGAGCAAAGCGAGGGCAGAACGCTGGCCACGTTCTCCAGCTCTTACTGGATCTTACTGCGCAGGCACTACGCCTGCGTTAGCACAGGGGCAGGGTTACAAAGTAGAATGTGAAGGCTTGTATCCCTGCTGTCACAGCCCTATTTCATACTTCCCACCTATGCATCTTCCCCCATCCCCAGCCACCTGCTGTCTGAACAGAAACACTGTCAGCAGTAACAGCACAGAAAACTAACCTGCTTCTGCATAGAAAAGAAGCACCACCAGCTGATAAGGAAGGGGTACGACCAGTTATACTCTCTAGGTAGAGGAAGCACCTTTTGCAGACACTAGAATTCCCTGTCAATAGCAGCTGAGCTACTGGGAACCGGTATTTGATCACACCGAAATTTTGGTTTCTGCATGGAACTGAGTTTAAAAACAAACAACAACAGCAACAACAAAACACACAAAGTTGTGAAGCTCTACTTAGTGCTGGCCTTATCTTAAAAGTTTGTAGAACTCTGCCTGGTGAAAGGAATAATACAATTAAAGAAATTTTATGAGCAGAGAGGATTCTTGGCAGTATCACAAAAATATTGTCAAAATCATCCCCCCACCTCTAGAGGTTACAGCTGTTTGTCTAAAGAAAAACTGCATGTTGGAAACCTAACAGACTTCAGTTCTGGATGCATTCCTTGCATCCATCATGGAGTCTGGAAGAACTCCCACAGATTGGCAGGCTGGATCTCTTGAGCCTGCTGGTCATTGAAGAGACTGAAGGGAAGACAGCTCAGAATTGTGAAGACAAAAGATAGCATGAGCTGCAGGATGTAAATTCTTGCTTAGAGCTAAGCTTCCAGGGTGCCTATGCAAGTGCATAGGCATGAAGGTTAGTACCGGTTTTATCAACATCAAGGCAGTTATTTTCAAAGGAACAGACTTTTTACTGATCTTTTTATGAATAGTGTGAAGGCTGAAATTTGTTTTGAAGTGTTTTTCCAATTCGTGTTGTTTTGGCGTACCCAAAGTGTTTCCTAATGCTTCAAATTCATGTTTCTTAGAAAAATATGTCACTGGTACCTAAGCTGATTAACAAACACAGTGCCCACTGTAGGCTGGTCAGCGGTTGTCACCTGGCTGTAAAAGGCACCACTTGGCCTTGAGGGTGAGCCAACCTGTACGAACCATGTTTCAGTCAGGCAGGTGCGTGTTTTTCAGCTCAGTCTCCACAGTCAGCTGTGCCAGGGGATAAAGAGTACAAAACAGAAAACGGGCACCTCACACAAGGCATGTTTCCAACTACGTGCATCGCTCTCAGCACTCCACAGAACAGAGATTCTTTGTGCTAAGAAGCACTTATGAAAGGGAACATACTAGGAAAAAAATATTTTGCAAGATCCGTTTCCTTGCCTGCTCTGACATAACCAAGACATTTACTTCGTTTCACACAACCTACCTCCTTAAAACACGGCGACGGGTTTCTGATTTGTTCAAGCATCGCCCACTTGACTGTTGCCTGTCGTATGTTTCCGTCATATTCTCTAGAGCTCTGGGTGCCACTTGGGGTACCTCGTGATCGCTCATAACCAGGTTCATTAAAATAGGGTTCTGCTACGAGTATTAGGGATTGGACAGACACTAACACCTGTTAAAAGAAAAAATAAGTATTAAAACTGCTACTCACTTGCTTTTATAAATATACGTAATTTTGCATACCTTATGTGTGAAAACACTCCCGTGACAAAGCACCGCCAACTGTCATACAGACTACCTGCAAGTGGGGAATGGCCATTACCTTAAAAATCTAAGGCCTACTACTGCACATTTAGTTCAAATGACAAAGCTAAGTCAAAAAACCAACAGAAACACAAACATAAGCAAAAGAAAACACTTAAAGAAGAGATTCCTAATTGCACTCTTCTTGTGAAAGAGTGCATTTGTCAAGTTCTTAGTCAGTGGTTCTTGACCTTTTCCTTATTACATGCCTCAATGAGATTGCCAACACCCAGCACAGTTAGGTACAAGATATCCACTGCAGTAGATAAAAAAAAAAAAATTCAGAGCAACTGCTTCTGGAATAGCCTAGAACAGCCCAGATAAAACCTAGAGGTGTTCCCTGATTTAGGAGTCTAGTCTGTGAATTTGGATATGGATGAAAACCGTCTTCTTTTTTTTTCTTTCTAGGAACGCGCAGAACATACGGTTTACATCAGGTGGACACCATGTCGGTGACAATGGCCCATTCTCTCACAAGGCAGCTGGGCAGTTGTGATCAGTGCTTAGGAGTGGTATCCTCTCAGATCTTCTCTTGTAGCAACACCAGCAGAAAACACTGCAGCTTTCTGGACTCCCTGCCACGTTTATTCACTACGTAGACACAATGCCATACAAGTAAGTCACTACAAAGCTGAAGCCAAGAAGCAGCTGAATGACCCTGGTCCATCTCAGTCCCACCATCACCTCACAGAACCACATTCTCGACCCGCAAAGTTTTTATCCTGTTGGATAGGGCAGGTGCATGTGTAGTGGGAAATGTGACCTAGCATCCCCCTCTGAGCTGAGCTGGAACATTAAACGTTGCCTCCCTTGCCTGCTATGCATTCGACTAGAAGCAGCCATGGCTATTTTGCATTACACTTCAAAATAAAAATGCACAGAAATGCATTTAGATATAAGAAACGTTCCTCATAAATCAGGTCCCAGCAAGAAAATGGTCATTTGTGACACTGTAAGGAAGAAGAGTAATGGTCTTCAGGTCCAACATTTCAGATACCTATGGAGTTTTGGTGATCTGTGGCCTTCACACGTGTCTAGAAGTAGCTGGAGTTCGCTTTTTTGAACTTTATACTTTAAATATATGATTTCTAAATAGCTATGGCAGAGAAATTTAATGCTATGCAGCACTGTACTTTCTTGGCCTTAATAAGCATTTGTTGCTCTTTATTATAAAGTTGTAATGAATGAGGAACTCTAAACTGATTTTCCAGTTTCATTTGGGTCAGAAAAGTTAACTGCTGGAGCATTTGGGTGGCCTGACAATAGTTCAATCTTTGAGCCAGAAAAAACATGTAGTACTTACTTTCCAAGCAATTTATTTTGTCCTCCAGCTGTTTTCTATTTAATAGCTACAAAGCATTGTTCTCCCTGTATGGGGGGGGACACTGTCCAACAGCTTTCTTAATATTTGCAAACTCATGCCCTAAAGAACATCAGCATTTTAACTTAAATGCTGTATGAGGTTTCTAACAACCAAATCTAAGATATTAATCTAAGAGAAGTTCTTCACTGAAAATAAGGTTTCCTAATACCTTTAGCTTACATCGCCTTTATCTTCACAGGTCAAAACTTCAGTTCATCTCTTCATTACAAAGCTGGACGTTGGGAAAGTTGCACTATGTAAATGCTCCAAATCATATTTGTCCCTTGTACAGAGAGCAAGCATTAGTATCTCCAGGGGCAATTCCACAGTCTCTCTTGGACACCTATCCTAGTGCTTCATCCACTCTCATAGTGAAAAAGTTTCTCCTAATATTTCACCAACATTGCCCATGTCCTGTCTTGTGCCAATGGATACGTGTCCTGCATGGCTGGCTCGGTATTCTTTATACTTTCCCCATCTCTTTGCCACTGGTCCAGCCGCTTCTCCACCACGTATTATAACCCACATCTCACCAGTTTGGCTGCGAGGGTACTGAAGGAGACTGGATCAGAGGTTTTGCTGAAGTCAAAGGAAGCTGTATCCAGTGCTCTGCGCTTGTGCAGAGCAAGTTGTCCCACCGCAGAAGGCATGTGGTTAGTCAGCTTTATTCACCCCAGCACATCCACATCAGCTGGCACTTCTTGCGTCCCATGTACTTGGAAACAGCTTCCAGGAGGACGTGCTCCACAATCTTCCCAAGCACTGCAGTGTGGCTGACCAGCCTGGGGCTCCCTACACCATCCCTGCCCATCTCGAAGATGGGTGTGATATTTGCCAGCCACCAAGAAGCTGCCCTGTTAGTTGTGAATTCTCAAGGATGAGAGATGGTTGTTTTGTAGTGGCACTGGCTGGCTCCCTCAGCAGCTGTGGATGCAGGAGATTTGGCTCCATGAGCCTGTGGGTCCAGTAGGCTTGAATATTTATTTTCTCTGCTGTGGGTAACTCCACTTTCTCATAGACCTAGGGACTCGTGAACAAGGGAAAGGAAATTTTAGCCCTCAAGAGTGACAAAGAGATTACCTCTGCCTTTGCCACATCCTTTGTCACTATGTTTCCTGCCCTGCTGAGCAGCAGGACCACAATTTCCAATGGCGTTCTTTCTTTTGCTGCCAACATACTAACAAGAAGCCCTTCTCATTCTTCTTTCTATCCCTCGCCAATTTGAACACCAGCTCAACTTTGATTTTTCCAGGACATTTGGCCAAGGTCTTCATATTCCCTACGTGTAGCCGATCCCCTCCTACACCTTCTATGTACTTTCTTTTTGCAGTTGAGCTTAGGCAGGAGTTCCTTATTCACCCATGCTGGCTTTCTACCACTCTCATTTGACGTCCACACACTGGAGGAGACTACTGTTGAACTTTCAGGCGACTGAAACCAGCTCTCCAAAGCCAATTCCTGAACAAACTGAAATCTCTTCTGCTGAAGTCCAGGGTTGCAATTGTACTATGCTGAAACTGTACAGTCTTGTAGGATCTGGAACAGAAAATGTACTTTGTGCTATGAAATAATTACTCACAGGAGTAAATTGAGAAAGCGTCACAGGAACCCTGGACAAGTCACTGCAAGTTTTTCTTCTGCTTTTTGTACGTGCTTATGGCTCAACACATTTCTGCGGCATAGAGCTGGAAGTGTTAAGGACTGTTTAGACAATTATGGTGGCCTAGCATGTCCTGATAAATTCTGGACTAATTAAACACTGACTGTTACTAAAGATAGTGAAGCTACACTTGAACTCTCTTCAGTTTTGTCCTTCTAGTCAGCTTACTTGTAGGCTTTGGAGGGGTACCCTTACAGTTCTCACCAGTATACTTCACTTTCTTATCTCTTGCAGTGTGGAGGCTGCTTTGTCTTCACCATAAATCGCTTATCATACAGACATGAATTCCAGTAGGTGATGCCATCTTCAAGTCGTTGTCTTTTTTTTTAAATCATCCAAGCAAGACCATGTGGTGCGAGGGGTGAGCTGCACACATGAACAGCCACTCTTCAAGGCAGGACCAAGAGGAATATTAGCTGGAAAGCGCATTTTGGAGAACCTGCCTCCTCTGCAGTGTTTCTTTTCTAGTGTTCCAAGGCCATCCAGAAGTCTTGAAGAGGATGAGATGAACTTTCAGAGCCACAAAAACATCTGCAAGACTGACGGTGACCTGCAACTCACCCTGTATGGTCTCCAGAACTGATTGCTATGACTCACAAATGTGTAGGGAAGCCAGGCACCAAAGTGAGGACTTGCGGCGCACCATGAATGCGGCAGACCATCCTGCAATAAGCAGTTCTGAGCATCTCAAAGAACAGAACAAAGTCCAACTTCAGAATGTCTACCCGAAATCAAACCTGGATATTCAACAGGACGGTTCAGCGAACACTGTCAGCTGTTGTAGGCCAGCCCTTCCCCCTGTCCCGCACTCCAAAGCCATTCTGTTGCCCTCCAAGGAGCCTCTGCTTTCTTTTTGTACCAGCACAAGTATCTGCTGTTGAACAGAGACATTTATGAGAGAATAATTGCCTCTAGTTGGCTGTAGGACTGGGGACCTAAGACATGCAAAATGGAAACAGACACAATGTTAATCACTTTCAGAACTGAAGACAAACCTGATTTCTCTGGGTTCTCTATGCAACTCTGTAAAATACTTGTAGAGTGGTCCTAATTCTGAGTAATTTCAGCTGAGACTATTTTGAAGGATACAACGTATTTTCAGAATTTCCAAAACAGTTAAAACTTCTATGAAACATGCTTTATAAAAAGATTAAAAAATCCTAGGGTTTAAAATCAGTTTCTCAGTAAAAACATATTTTACTAGGTGACACTGATAGGTGATCTGCACCGAGCACATTCTGAGCCTGTTATGCCTGTGAAAGCTATCTTAATTGGCACGATGCTTTGTACTCATTTCCAGATGCTAATTGTATGGCTCTGTGGAAAACTACAGTATGGAGCAACCCTGCAGTAGAGAGCTCCCCTCTCCCAGACATTGTTTTTGTAGAAATATCTAGAACGTCAACACTTAATGTACTTGTAAGGCTTTTTCGCGCCCTATGCTGCTGTCTCACAGCTAGCCACAAGCCACCATTCCTTATTAAGTGCTCGGTCAGAGCAGCCGCTCACAACGGTTTTGTAAGGACTGTCTTTGTTGCACTGAGTGACAGTGACAGATCGTACCGCAGCGCACCCAAACTCCAAGCGTGCGGAAAGCATGTGCCTGAACATAGCTGGCTGGTTTTGTGTGTATCTGTAAAACTGGAATACCACCCCCATTTGTTCTTTGTTTGGAAGACAACTCCACTTTACAACAAAATTAAGGCAAGTCCAAAGGTCTGGATTTCTTCATATAAGAGATGGAACACTGCTGCGCATGTTGACTAAGGCAATCACACGCCTATGCATTGTTGACGTGTCAGTTTGCTAGTACACACCTGAATTTTTGTTGTTGCTGGCCACGTATTTCCGCACAATCACACTGACAGTCAGAACCTAAGGCTATGCAGCAGTTCCAAGATGTTTTCAGTGACTCAGAGTGGTTCATCACACTGTGATCACACCAAAAGAAGGCAGCAAACAAGGTACCATCCAATCAGTCAGGTCAACTTGTACAGCAGAGACAAGGATCTTGCCCACAGCATATCAACTGGCACAAAAATCCCCACCATAAACTCAAGATCTTATACACACTCAGTGGGCCTTTCAGCTTGGAAGCTTCATGCTCTAGGAACCTATTCAGGAAAGTCTTAGAGTTCCTCATAAAAAAAAAAAAAAAAAAAAAAAAGGTTTTTGCCTGCAATCAAAAGCTTGTAGTTAAGGTTCAAACAAGCTACTGTACTCAGAGAAACTAACTGGTAAGACTTGGCATTAGGGAACAATTTATAGGTGAAGAAAGTGATGGTGAAAAAAATGGAGTAAAATCTGAGTCACCCTGCAGTGGGTTTGATCTACAGGGAAAGACTGCTGCTTCTCCAAAGTACCTTGCAAGAGCTGAAAGAGTAAACTAAGGCGTGATGATTTATTACTGTTCTAAGAAGAAAAACTGTAGACAAATAAAATAACAAGTAATTTCTGGTAAATGTTAAGGTTTCTAAGAATTGTTATTGAAAGAATGGTATCCACTACAAGCAGAGCTAGAAAATGGTTCAGTGCCTGCAGGCTTCAGAACTGCTCAGTTTTGAGATTGGCTTTACTGAAGTTACTGTCTACAAAAGCAAGATCTCAGTTCAGCTGAACAGGGTCTCTGTGAAAGGAAGATCGCTGACGATCACATATCTCTCACAGAAACTCTGCTGTAAGATAAGCCTTTGTTGTCTAGGGGTGCGACTCCCTTGAGTTACACATCCTGAAGTGCGTAGCTACTGCCCCAGAACACCAAAGTCACCTACAACATGTGATGGCTGTCTTAAACAACTACATGTGTTGTTACATTGTAAGAGTAAAGAGTAAAATACGTGCTCATATAGTGCTGTGCAATTTGGAGATTACCTATGCAGTATAAACAAAACCAAGAAGAATGTTGAAATATCATTCACAAAAATTCAACTGGTGTTAATCCAGAAAAAACCACCCCACAGGCACATAACTAGAAGGTGTTTCGCAGTCAGGGAACCTTTAAATGATGCTGTCTGACCCAACACAGGAGAAACAACCTAGGAAGACCCAAATTCTTCCCCACAGGAATGCATGCACACACGCTCATTTCAATCCTGTATTCCATTTGGACTGCCAGCTGGGCACTCAGCACACGGAGCCCGGGCTGCACACAGACTAGCCGTCCAGTTGGCTGGTGCAAGAACCGAGCCTGCACGGAGCACAGAGCGAGAGCAAATAATGAGAGAGCAAACGAGAAAGAGAGAACAGGAGGTATTTTTTCCAGAGCTCATTTCACGACAACACTGCCTCCACATCTAGAAGACTGTCAGACTGTTTAACAGCATGCACTTATGTTCCATTTTAAGCGTATTTGTAGGGTAGCTGAGACATTCTGACCCCTCTCAGGAAAACACGTCTGTGTAAGCCTTAAGAACACTGAGCAACTTGTTGTCTTTGAGTCAAGACCTGTAGTAAGCCTCAGTCAGAACACATCTCCACAGTTACAAAAGCACTGAGACACCAAAATGTACACCGTGCTCCCAGGTTCCCGCAGAAGTCCGAGCTGGGTGCTCTGATACCTTGAACAAAAGGTGTCCGTATGGACTGGGTTTCTCATTCAGTCCAGTCAGGTTCAATGTAATTTTCTTGGTTTGCACAGATACAGGTCAAAAATGTGGAATCAGCTGGAACTGCTGCTAGGAGCTCAAAACCTCATAAAAAGTCAGTAGGATGCAACTCTTGATTAACTCCGTTAATATTTCACTGTACCAGACCTTATTCTGTGATGAAAGTTAACCAGTTTGAAGCTGTTAGCTACTCAGATTTGACTTCTGAGTAAAAGCGGTGAGCACTGACACTAGAAACCAGTCTGGATCTGACCTTGCTGATCGACCCAGTGCATAGGTGGAGCAAGTTCGAGGCCGTTCACAAAGCAAGGCACGGACGCTTCCAGATGAACCTGTAAGCACCAGTTATGGACAGGAGTGGCACAGTAGGACAAACTCTGAACTACTGGTTTACTTATGCTTACTTGAGGAAGAAAATTCCAGTGTAAAAGCACTAGAAGAGAAAGTCTTAAGACCGACAGACTTAGCAGTAAGTGACATAAGCTGAAGAGAAAGAAGAAATGCTCACCTGCAAAAAACTTGATGTTTGGGGATTCCATTTCTCTTCTGGCCTTCCATGCCATGTGTTAAGGATGCTTAAACACACCTGAGGAAGTCACATTATGAATACCACAGATAAATATTATAATAAATTCGTTCTGCTGGGCAAAATGTTAACATTGCATTGAGTGTTTTGTTTTGTTGTTTTTTGACAAGTTTTTGCATAACTTCTTTCTAAAAGACAAATTTATTTCCAATGAAACTAATCTGAAGTGAAAGCAGATGGAAGTGATGTGGACAAGGAAGCAGAGTGTGCTAATATCTGCACAAAACAAGATACATTACTTTTCTTCAAGAAAATCTTATGGATTCCAGCAGCTCCAAAATAAACGAATCATTAATATCTGATTCTCTGCTTTCTTCTTTAAAAATGTTCTAACACATGTCACTGTCGCTTTTAAAGAAAATCATCTGCTTAAGCATTCCAAAGGTGCTGTCACACAGACTAATGAGGAACTGCAAATACTCGTCAGCTCCTACAACTGATCTGCATTTTGTAGTCAAGTCTATAGGGTTCCTGAACCTTATCACAAAGTGGAACAGTCAAAGACAGGGAACACAATGAGACAAAATTGAAGAAGTAGAGATCACAGGACTCACTGTGACAAAATGCAAGGCATAAAAAAGGATAAACACTCCAGTTTGAACTACACTCACCGTCTGTGTTCAGAGAAAAACCTGTTCCTAGCTCTGGAAAGGAACGTTACAGCTCCTGAACACAGTGAGCAAGGGCAAGCCATGAAAGGTAATGGAAAAAGGGAAAAAGGGAAAACTATTGGCCTGTGGATAAAATTTTTGCACTAGATAAAGCTTTGAGTGCCACTCTGGTACAGCCAAAGCTATTTTGTGGGTCCAGACTTCAGCGGAGATGCACAGATCGCCATTTTGTAGCTCCACAGAGAATCCCTTATGGGCTTATTTTTAATATAAATAGAAGTTGCGTCTCCCTGGTGTGCACTTGACTTTCTGCTAATTTTACGGAGCCCTCAGAACGAGCCACAGCGCGGAGACTGGCAGATGGGAGGGGCTCATCATTTGCTTCAGCTTTAAATATAATTGCCAAAAGTTCTAGTGTTTTTAAAGTAAAATAGTCCTTCAGTCCTTATTTTTGAGTTCCATTTACTTTTATAAAGGAGACTGAGATTAAGGAATGTCTTTTCCTTCCCTTAAGAAAAAGTACTTTTGCATGGAAAGAGACAAGGCACTTGGCAAACGCGTTCGGTTGCAGCTGATACGAAGCATACGGTGTCCATGAAAAGGATCCTGGCTGCTTCAGCTCACCGAAATAGATTTCTGCCCGGTTAACTTAGCAACAAAGGTGGGAAAGAACATTCTTCTAGGCCAGAATTGCTTGCTTTTTGGTCCAATCCAGCTGATAAAATTTTCAAAAATAGATTATCTCTAAGACAATTCAGGACAGAGATCGGTCCCATTTGAAACTTCTAAATTATCCTTCATTTCAGTCTGAACACCAGCTTAACAGAAGTTTCCTCCAACATGTCAGGAGCTGGTGATCATCTCATTGTAAAAGGAAAAAAAAGCAAACAAGCACCTCTAAATTCAGAGAGCACACCATACATCTCTCAGCTTCATACACATACTGGAATATTTCAGTTATGAGTCAATTAGAAGCCAAATTTCACACATTTTAACAAAAAAGGAGGAGGAGTTACTACACCACTCAATGTGTAGCAGTAGAACCCACTACTGTGCAATGCTGCAGATGAGGACACAAAGATGTGCAGAGTTTCCAAAAGCCAGTGCGCAAAGTGGTCGATTTCTTTCAGAGGGGCCTGTGAAACTGAAGGGGGCTGGGACGGTGCTGCTCTGCTCCTGCCCTTTTCCGAACTGCTGCTGGCCGCAGCCAGACAGCGAGCTCGGTCTGCGCACTGTCACAGTCACAGAGCACCTGGACAAACGACCAACAGCTGGGGACACCGCCGGGTTCGCCAAACCCAGGGTACAAAATATGCCACGCTCTGGGGAAAAACCCCTTTCTGGTCATGACCTTTTACTTACAGGTGGAGGTAAGATCCTGGGCTAGAAAGGCCTGTGGTCTCCCATTCTTAAACTATTGGACCTTGGAAGGTTAGAATTATCGTATTTGAGACACAACAACAAAGAACTAAAACAGAGAAGATCTGAGTTTCACTTCCTGGTCACATCTGTCTGCGCACAAGAGCGAAGTCGACCTACCTTGCCATCATTGTAGAGATTTGGATTAAATCTCACACTGTGGCCTCCAGTTGTCTCCAGATTCACAAGTGGAGGGGAGTTAGGATAGTCTTGTGGAAAATATACATCAAATTCAAAGCACCCATTCGCATACGGGGTGTCTGCTGGACCAGTAATGAGAACCTACCATTGTTAAGAAATAAAAAAGGCATTTGTCAGCCAGTTGAGATTTTTGTAAGTTATGTGAAGCATTTTATTCCCACATGCTACTTATCAGAAAATATTATTGGACATCATCACTGCACACAGGCTACTGGTACCACACACAGGCCACTGGTCTGTTCACTTCCATAGTGTGGAGAAGTGACTCTGCCAATACCGACTTCTCCACACAGACTACACATGGAAAGCAAACTGAAAGGAGCTACTTCTGCCTCCCGCTGCAGGTTACTAACACAGCTCTGTCTTCAAACTTCAGGTCATGAGATACTCGGTGCACTTCTCCGTACCTACTGCCTTTAACTGACCTGAGCTGTCAGAGATACACTCCGACCCCAGCGGAGCAGCACAGCTGAAGTTTTCCCTTCAGAAGAGCAGAAGAACCAACCCTGTCCTGTTAAGTCTCCCTGGCTAACAGAGCGCTCTGCTGGTAGATGGACCCCACCAAATGACTGAGAAATCAGCACCAGACTCCAGAATACCGCCAGCTCCTAGTTTAGAATTTGAGATAACGACTCAAGTACAAAATAAATACTTCTGAGACTTCTTATACACTACGCTGAAAGAGGGAAATAAACACAACTTTACCTTCATAATGTCGAGCCGCTCCTCATCACAGCGCACAAAAACGCTGGATGAAGACGAGAGAGGCAGTGATGTTGAAAGAGTCACAGCTTCTTGAGCAAGACGTCGGGCTCTGGCAGCACTGTTGGCGTCACTTGCATTTTTTACCTGAGACATGTAGTGGTAATTTACTTTAAAAACCAATTTTCCATCATCATCTTCAGAAACCATTTCAAATGTGTCTAGAAGAGAAGAAAAATTAATGCATCAGGAAAACAGTGACCCTAAGAATGGATCAGTCTTGGATAAAGATTCTGAGTATTAAAATCAGGAAGGTTTAATTTCTATCATGAAAACATCTGTTCTGTGAGTTCACAGTGATCACAGAAAACAAAGCATCACCCGTCCTGGGTATAACGCATTCTTGCAGCAAATTTATTAGCTGTCACAGGCAACTTGTCCAAAGTGCCCCACTCTGATTTGGAAGGCCACCAGCTGCCGCAGGCCAGGAATACAACGGCACTTACGAATACGGAGTAATGCTAATAATGGAATCAGAGTGAAACTGAGTGCCAACTGCATTGGATTGTGTGGTAGTTGCAATGCTATTAGAAGATAATAAAAAACACAGTGAGGTTAATTCTCTTTAGTCACCTACTATGCAAAATGTGCAGCTTGGCTGCCGGGGTGAAAAGCTACCAGGACAAAGTGTCCTACCGACCTGTTCTTGGCCTACAACTCCACAAATGTTTGTGTGGAAAATCCCTTACAAATACAACAGCAAAGATACGTGACTGCAAATGCTGTCACTGCAGCTCAAAAATATTCAGAAACATGTTTCTGCAATAATTCCATAGCCCTGTGTGGATGAGATACTGTTTGTTCCTTATGAATGTTTTTGCACACGTTCCCTCATGGCCAAAACGAGCACCGATCCCATCATCTTTTGTAAGAGCAACACAGTGCACTTCCTAAAAGGACAGGATGAAGTGTGCGACAGTTTCATTTTACTTAAAAAACACATTTTGATCCAAATCCTGTTCCACTTCTAAAACAGAAGCTGTACTTTTAACAAATGTACCTGTAATACGCCTTACGATGAGTTTTAAAAACAGGTCTGCTACCATTGCAATAGAATGTGAGGACTGAAACACTCACAAATCAGTCCTGGAAGGAAATACGGACACTGTCACTGAATTTTGTGACTGGTCCCTTGAATTCATCTCACGTATGCACAACACATTTCATATTTGTTCAGTGGGCACATGACTTGGCAACCTGAAAATACAGACGTGTCTGATTTTCCAGGTGTGAAAAGTATCAGTTTTAAAAAATAGTTTTAAAAGTATGACTTCTTAAAATAATTAGGGATTCTCTGCAATAGACAGATCACCTACTTCTTAGGCACATGCATTCTAAAATACCAACCGTCGCAGTTCTGAACCTACCAAACTGCAGCTTTTTCATGACAGCCACATACTTTTCTTCAAGAGAGCGTAAAACAGACAAAGGTTTGGGCTTCACAGCAGCTTTTTTGGAATATTCAGCCATCTTCTTTTCTGTTATATAAAATGTGATGATTATTTGTAGTTAACAATGTAATTTTGGGACAAGTACATCAACCATTTGGGGATAATTTAACTTGAAATGACACTTCATGGTTAGAGCACCTGTGGAGAATTCTGAAAACTGGGGATCCCTCCCAACGTACAGACCTGTTTTTCTCACTTCTACTTTTCATTACCTGAACAGCTACACCGAGATGGTTATCTCAGCTCAAAAATAAGTCAAGCCTAGTGCTGCTATGAACACTCCTTCATCCACCCTCCGAGACCAGGAGCTGGTTATACTCCTCCACAAAACCCACTCGCACCAGTTAGGCTACTTCACCTGCCGTTTTCTCTACCAGACAGCCAGGCAGCTGCTTGGCTCTCTGCAGGTTCTCTCTCCCATTTCTATTTCTGTTCTGCACGCAGTTCTGTTACTTCGCAAGGTTTGGTTTTAAGGGCAAAGGCCTTATGACTAAGGGTCACGTATCTTGTCTTCTAACAGGAAAATCCACATACAACATAATGGTGCTGAAAGCTGTGAGACGTGCTTGAACTCACTTGAATTCTTCTGTATCCTGATTTTAAAATTTAAGACTAACACAAGGTTCCAAATAACTACATTTGAAAATGTAGCCCGTTGCTGGGGGCAAGAGGGAAGTCTTCTCTCTTGCTTTTAAACCAGTATTTAAATTACCCGTTAATGAACACATCACGGATAATGAATGCACAGCGTTTATAAAAGGGTTCCTATTTTACCTTGGTTTGCCTGCCGCAAACTGGTGGTAGCAGCGTAAACTATCTCAGCAGTCTTCTGGATGTCTGGTACCAAAAGTGTCAGTCCCTCTGGCTCTTGATCAGAAGCATCTGGCTTCACCCCTGCTTTAGCTTTGTCTTTTTTAGATCTGTGTTTTTTTTTTTTAATTGCAAAGAAACAGGATATAGCATTATTTTTCAACAAATTAGACAGCGCTCAGCACGTTTGTCAAAGGGGAAAATATCAAAGATTAAAGATGAAAACTAAAGCAATTCCTCTGAAACGGAATGTCTGCATGTCTCCTGGTTAATCCCTCAATGTCCCCTCAGCTGGGACAACACTGGGCATGCACTCTTGATTTGAGAAACAGAAGTACGTCCGATATGAAGACAAAAAACATGACCACAAAGCAGCGGCAACGTCCTAGTTTCTTGCTTCGACCATTTCATATTTTTGGTTGTTACGCTGCATGCTGACTTCATGTCTGCACATTTTCAAAAAGTATTAGAAAAGCTTACAAAACCAATATAAAAATATCACGTAACGAACACGCATTTCATACACTCATGCAGATCCTGGCGTAAAGTCAAATCCTAAACAGGTATTACGGTACATTTTCCCATTTCACAATACACCACCAATTCTCTCACATACACCAACAATCAAATGCAAGGAGCTAGCTCTTCCTCTAGTCAGAGTGTCTACGAACTACAGCTGGGGCGTTACAGGAATTGAAAATGAAGTTGGTCCTCTGCAGTTCATTTCTAGGCTACAGAAGATCTTTTATCCCATTACACAGTTTAACGTAGCATAACCGTGAGTCTTACAAATACAGAATGCCTGTATATTACATTGTTTATTTATTACTAATGTATTGCAAATTAAAATGTCAACATAAACACCTTGACTTTTAGAATGAAATTATTTAAAAAAGACCGTACACACGAACAGAGTTGTTTTGTAGAAGCCAGTTGCCTGACAGGTTGAGACACGTTTTGTATTTTGGTTGTGATAACCCAGTCCTTTTGTATCAGCACGCCCTATCCATGAAATGAAGACGCAGTAACCTAAGCTGTGCCTGCTTCAAAACTTGAAAGAGCTTTAAGAGCCAGCACAAATTTACACTGTCACCCTGCAAAAGTTGGAGATTTTAATGTTAAGGAGCACTCCCTGCCCCACACACGGCTGTCTCCAGTAAATATTTTGACAGCACTCGTTCATTTTAAGATCCAAACAAGCAAAACAGCCAAGAAGCAGTGGTTTTCTTTCCCACTACCATACCTAGGCACAAAACATGGTTATCTTAGCAGGAAGAATTAGCAATGTAATGCTTTGATGTTTCAAACACATATTGTAGCAACATTCTGTATTTTGAGCTCGACTGAAATGATGCATAAATAACAAACCTCTGAAGTATTCAGTGGAGGCAATGACATCCATAATGAAAGCCTTTGTACCGTGCCTAATCAAACGGGAATATCTCCAGAGTGCCTTAATAACAAAATCCATTACTGCAGCAGGGCAGAGTTTCCCTGCTCCAGATGTAATCCAAGCTGATGTTCGCCCACTGCTGACTTCAAGCAAGACTGAGCTTTCAGGTACTCCAAGTCAGGAGCAGTGCATCTACAGCAAACTCTGTAGTGCAGAGTTGAAGAATCAGTGTGAAAACCAGCAGCTGCCTCTCCCATTTATACCTGCTTGAAATCCTCACCACTGTCTTCTTCCTTGTGGAGATGTGTACACGTACATCCACTGAACCTCAGTGACACCTGACGCCGCAGCCGTGCTAGCAGCCATCAGTCCCAGAGAAGGTGCACGCAGTTAGTACTGCTTGCTGGTGATGTACAGTCCTTAAGCTCTTTGCTACAAAACCCTTGGAGAAATTTTTCTTCCCTCATTTTGCCCATTTTTTTCCTTACCTTTCTGAAATCTTTTGATGTCTAAATTAGAGTATCAGCTGACTGTGATTAATCCTGCACAGTTCATGTCTGTACAGCACCGCCTTCTCTGCACATTCAGCACTATACGCCATTACTTGGAGATACCTGACAGCGCCTCATAGTTCTGCAGTTTATTCACAATCAACATATGGTAAATCAAAGAGCTCCCTAGAGTCTAGATGGGGAAATCTGTCAAGGGTTCCCCAGAGGTACGTACTTTCACACTAATTACAATATTTGAAGTTCACACAGCTTTGTCGTCACTAGCCACCTGAGACAGAGCTGAATTTCACTGCAGATGAGCTACTGCACTCCATCTTGTGCTTCTTTTACAGCTGAAGAACACAGCAGCCCTTTCTAAAATCGTATCCCCAGAACATGGTTCATCATCACTATTAAATGAATGCAATTATCAAATAGACTAGGCACACTAAAAGGTTAAATCTTGTATGGAAGCTCTGAAACTGCAGCTGGAGGTGTGCATCTGGTCCCCGGGGATCCCAGCTGCAGAGGGGGAGCTGTTGGGAACTGCACATGCTCTCCCAAACAACTGTGAATGAGGAGACGAAATGGCGAAAATAACGAGCGATAAGGACAGGAAGATCCTTCTGTCCTCCCTGCACTGCAGCAGCCTGCACGGAAGTTAATGCGTGCAGACAAACCAGCAGTGCTATCAAATCCCGAGCTCCGACTGCGTGTCTTCCAGCGGTACTCCAGAGAAACGTAAGAACCAGTAACACTCAGGAGTAATGAACTGCGGTAGAGAGGACAACCATTCAAGTATTCCGCTGTACATTTTCTCTATTTTTAGAAAATGTTCAAGTGTTTGTGTTATGCTGTACATTTCTTTCCACCAAGATTTTGTGTGTGAAGCCAAACCTATCAGTTCACTAACACAGGCCAACCTTTATCTAAGCGTTACAATTTTCAGAGTGGAGGAGGAGCCAAATACCGAATTAGGACTTAGAGACTTCCCCCTGCAGTTTTTCACCCATGGAAGAAAAAGTGGACAACATCATGTCATCCCACATTTAAAGGGATGACAGTAACTAATACATTTGCTAGAGGAGACAGCAGTGTACATGCTAATAATTTAAGCCATTAATTTAGCTTGTGCTGGAAGCTGACAGCCTCCTTTTCACACTGTGCTAAATGAATAATGAATGATGCACTCCCAAGGCAACTTTAATTTTTAAAGCCAATACTTAGAGTTACTCACTCATGCCAGGTACTTGGAGGTAAACGTGATGGTATGGAATGACACATTGATCAAATTATTCACAAAATACAGGCGATGAACCATGCTGTACTGCAGAGATGTTGCACGTAGCAGAATTCTGCTCAGTCTTATACTGAGGGTCACTCTGTTGGGATTAAACTGCCACAGGTTTGCAACCGTGGTATCAGTCAGCCCTAATGGTACCCCATCTCCTGCAGGTTTCCACAGGTGCCAAACAGAAACATGTTCCTTCCGGTCACCCACAGATTCTTAAACCAACCTCCTGAAATGTGGCAAAACAAGCAAGGGAACTTGTGTTTGCAAACAGAACTGACAAAAGCTGGTAGCCTCCTCTGAGATGGCTCTGCCAGCTCCTCCTTGGGGCTGCAAGCACTGCATTTACAGACACCGAACTGTACTTCTCACCTGCAAAGACTGCAGGACTGCTCCCTGCAACCAACCACCAACTCTGAACATGGCCCATCAGAAGAAACTAACAGTGGTTAAAAAATAAGAGGGATTTATACCCGAAGTCCTGGGACTTGATTAGAAAGGAAACTTGTTAGCAGAATGCACTGTTTCATGTGGAAGTTCTGCAAAGTATCAGAGAATACACTGAAAAGTCACAGCAGGGAAAATGCCTCAGGCTCAGCTGCCTGTGCTCTAACATCCTGGCACAGCAGCAGAAGGGGGACGCCCTAACAACAACCAGGGCTGGATACCTTCAGACCATCCTGGAGCTGTGCTGGGTTAACCCTTAGCAGTGGGATGACAAATGACAGAAATACGTTAAGGTGGCAGAATTCAGATCTCCCTGAATCACTCGGTGGCCCGGTGATGGGGACAGAAACAGCACCTCTAGTCAGGGATTTCTAGACATAAAGCCATCAGCTTCTTTTGTCAATTCACAAAGTAGATGGTGGTCCAGAAGCGCCTGCTTTGCGGCACAGCAGTGCTGCGTGCAGCAGAGGGTTCAGCCGGGAGAAAACAGGTCTCAGCCTCACCCTAGGGACAGCCCCTCTGCAAGCCCGACCACTCTGCAGCTGGTGATGGATGGCGTTGTCTCCCTGGCGGCCCGACAAGCAGTCACGAGAGCATCTCATACCTAAATCTCTTCTCCGTTTTCCAGAGGTTTCCTGACTTTCCAAGAGAATATTCTGGCATTTGAAACTAAATCAAAGCGAAAGCTAACTGGAATCCAGATCGAACTGCTTTCCTTCAATTCTGGATTGAAGTGGACAG
Source organism: Alectura lathami (assembly GCA_013399715.1). Lineage (NCBI taxonomy): Eukaryota > Metazoa > Chordata > Aves > Galliformes > Megapodiidae > Alectura > Alectura lathami. The sequence goes on along the minus strand of VXAV01013285.1, from coordinate 3,543 downwards.
TCTCCTGCAACATGGCAGTGATATCTGATAGACATGCAAGTAGAACCGCTGTTCAGATAAAGGAAAATGTTGTCTTTGAAAGCAGATCCCATAATTATGTCGTTCTTCTGGCATCTGACCCAAAAAGGGCAGCAGATTGTCACATTTTAGAAATTCATGCCAACACTTGCTTATATTGCTGGCAAACCTTCAGCTAGAAGGCTGAGAATCAAAATCTTCCACCCCAATGATTCCAGGCTGTTCAGGCTGTTGGGGTGTTCATTACCGTCTTTATAGAGCTTTAAAGACAAACAGGGTTATGCTTAAACCAACCAGGGAAAGACACAATTTCTGTTTGTGCTGATGTATCAAATAACACAAGAAAGCTATACAGATAAGGGAGCTGACCCAATCACAAATTTTTAAACAAATTCATCAGTTATCGAAATAGTTCTGATTGTGTCTGTAGAGCTATTCTTACTTTTCAGATCCTAAGGTGACACTGAAGAACTGTTAGTGCCATATTTTATTTTATCAAAAGAAAGAAGGGTTTATGAGTAGTAGTGGTCATGTGCCATGCTCACAAAGCAAGCTTTTAGCCTTTAACTTAGGGAAGTGACATCAGAAGACACAGGTTTCCATGCCCACTAAATCTGAGGCCATCCAACACATGTCCACATTAATAAAACTAAAACTATTCGTACTGGAAATGAATTACACAGAAGCCAAATACAATATTCTGGTTTAAGGAGATTCCATGTACTGTGATCTACGTAACACTGCCACCAAAGCACAAGCTGACAGTTCTCGGATACGCATCCAACATAAAGCAATGTTACTTGTCCTTCCTCATTCTGTTTCTCTTGCATTAAGGCAGCAAAAAAATCCCACCATGGTACTACCACCATGGTACATGCTTGATATGCAAGACTAGAAAGCTAAGGTATAAAGGATTAGGGAAATTCACTGGTAGTTAAGTCCACCAGCATTTACTAGGAAGAATTCTAAATAATGGGATTCCTGCTCAGAAAACCTCTCAGGTACTGGTCGGTACATATCCTCAGTTTGCAGTGGGAGAAGAACATTTTACACACACCTTTCCCCGACATTGCATTTACCTCCTTCTCATGGTATTTCAGCACATGCCTAGGAAGAGCACTATATTTTCCAGGGAAGGAAGGATATTGTTTCTTAAAGAGCCAACTTAATATTGGAAGCAACTGGAGAGAATCAAGAATCCTGCTAACTGCTGGAGGCAGAAAATTGTTAAAAGAATAAAAACGGAGAGCTGAATTGCAGCACTTGGCTTTCCAGTCCCCTCATTCCCCTTAGTCAGGGCAGAAAAAGTTGATTCAACCATTAAAAACCCTCCATATCCTCAGTTCTGGAAACCAGAAAGGTTGGAAACATCCAGAAACAGCAAAGAAGAGCTGGTTGTGAGATCCGCACCAACCCCAACACCTCCCACAGACACAGGACATCGGGAGGCACGTGGGGGCTCCTCCCTCCTGTCCGCGCTCGTCCGGTGGCTGTCCCTTCACGCAGCAAGCACGCAGCACCAACTCAGTTGGTCAACTGAGACCCGTTTCTTGCCCCATGAGCCACAGCAGAGCGCAACACTTCACCTCAGTCAGCAGTCAGACCTCGGTGACAGCAGCATTTCAGAAGATAAGAAGCCATAGTTTTGCAGAATGAGAATCAACGACCACAGCAACCATACCATTACACCACGCGAGCCACTCAGAGTTGCTCTGGGATGACCTGGTCTTTGAAGAGCCAGGAACAGCGAAAGAACCAGCAGGAAGATCAAAGTACGTGCTTCTGACTGTTAACGTTTGACAAGGTTGCATTGCGTTTATCCAGAATGTGCGGTTCTTTGTCAAAAGAATATTCAGAAGGGAAAAACAATTTAGCAATAGCGGTACAGGCTGTTACTGAACAAAACAGGAAGAAGACTGCTGGTCTAAATCTGGACTCACTCAAGAGGGAAAGAAGTTTAAGACTTGAAGCTCCCAGACTCTTGTGCAGCACTCCTCTTTCTGATAATGCGACAAGAGCAAGAAACCCACCAACTTCTTTGTGTCATACAAACAAATGTCTAGTAAGTAGCACAACAAAACAGCATGGGTATTAAACACAAACCTAGAGCTAGCAGCCGGTATGTTCCCAGTCTGGACAGCAGCCCCCTTACATAACTGATCTGAATCTTGTTTCACTTCTGCCTTCATTGTACGCAAGTACAGAGTACACTTAAGGGAAGGTTAAGGATGATGGAAAGGATTACCTCAGTCGGTTGGTATAGGTATCTACACAGGTCTTCATTTTAGCCAACAAGGTCCCAACAGAAGCTTGTGACTCCAGCTGCTCTTCTTCTTCTTCGCTGTTTTCTCCAGACAGGGGGAGCAGTAACGGCACCATCGACGTGCAGGAAGCGATCGCACGGAGCAGTTCTAACAGGGCTCGGTAGAGGGGAACGTGTCGGGCCATATCCAAAACTGAGAGGAAAAGCAATTTACGTACATTACTAAAACTACATATATTAAAAACTAAAAATAATTATTACAATGTTAATAACATTGCGTTATAAAACACGCTATTTTGTAATAGCCATTTTAAATTTAAGTTTCAATGGGCTTGTGCAGAATAATTTGGGTAAGACACCTGGAAAACAAAGGTTAGCAAAGACAGAACCGGACAAAAGAAGTGCTAACAAGGTGCACAGCAGGATCACCACATACACAGCTCTTTTCTGGGAGCGTATCATACAGCCCTGGCTCTAGGCGTATGCCGACAGAAACGGCAAACAAACGTCTGTGGGGGAGAAATGCTAACCTTTTCCTCAAAGACAAAGTCAAAAGCCATATGGTGCAGCAGTGCAGCATTTGGTACTCCAATAGCATAAGCATTAATAAAGAAAGACTTAAACAGCAGCCGTTTTATTTATGGTTATCTTCTCCTTTGGGAAAATCTGTCTGTGTTACTGCAGGAATAGTTATGGTCATGAAATGAATGAAGTCAGCTGCTAAAGAGGTCTGGCCTTCTTCGTGTAGAAAGTGCCATCTTAAAAACAATCTTACATTCTTCAGAGCATGCAGTTTTTGAAAAAGATGCATATTTATCTGCATCCATGGGAACCACATATGCATTAGGCGGGCAAAGTTCACCGTCTCAGTGTTGCTCAGCGGGACGTGCACGCATTCTAGAAGTAACTGTGGGCAGAACACAGGTATCAGCTCCTCTAGGCAGGAAAGACATGCAGAGGCACACATGGTTCTAATGGATTCTCTATCACCACGTTGTTTATTTTTCTTTTCCACTTGCCTGGACAAACATGTAATGGATGTCATTTCAGCTGACTTTCTATCATTAATAGAAATCCTGAAAATGCAGCAGTACGCAGATACTTTAACACAGCTGCTTCCTCTGTCCCCAGGACATACTATTTTTAACCTAACTGCAGAAAAAAGCCACTGCTCCAGTTCGAAGTATTTACAAATGACTGAGTTTGATAAAATACGTTTCTGCTTTTTCCAGAAAAAAAAAAAAAAAAAAAAAAAAAAAAAA
>VXAV01013282.1:0-14018 GCA_013399715.1 Alectura lathami | reverse complement strand
AAAAAAAAAAGGCAAGAGAGCAAAGGGGAAGGAAGTAATTGAAATGTGATGGAGGGAGCAAAGCGATGGAAGGAGAATCCTAAACGAGGGAAAAACAGAAGGGAAGAGGGGAGAAGAGAAGGCAGAGTGACAGGCAGGACGGCCACTCACGAGCAGGATCTGGCCAGGCGACAGAGTCCGCATGTGGGCTTCCTCATCAGGTATATGGGCCAGCCATAGGCAGCCAGGGCAAACAGCATGTAGTAACACACTTCTTTGTACCGCTGCATCTCTTGCTGAAAGAGACAAGAGACTCACTAAAGGCCTTGTTCTCTGAATGTGGAGATTCTCTCCTGTCTCCCTTCTTCCTGAACGCCAGCGTTCCCCCTTGCTCAGTGAGATCCTCTCCCTCCCCTCCCAGCACAGCTGCGCCAGTTTCTGTGATCAGAGGGGCCCTGTGAGCTGCCTGCAGAGGTAGGAGCTCGTTCCATGGGCATTCTCCTCTGTGCAACAAACAGGAAGGCCATCCCCTGTGGGGTTTTGCCCCACCCAACCCTACCTGAGCAGGGCAGAAGCTGCTTTAAGTACCCAGAAGACGAGCTCTCTAAACACACTGCTTCCAGGTGAGCACAGGCCACAGGGACCACGCCCAGAGAGGGCCACGAAAGCCAGGATGTACCCCAGGGTGTGTTTTGTGAGCCTGGCTGATCTCTCCCCACACACACCCCCGTGTCAGCGTTAAACGTTCATCACAGAACTGCTGGGATTGGGTCAGTCCTGCCTCTCGTGCAGGGGCATCATCTAACCAAGAGGGATGAACGTAGTTTGCCTGACAAACGGCTGCCACAGCAGCGTGCCAGGAGAAAAAACGAGCTTCAGCCACACAGAGCAGCCGCAGGGAGGAAGGCCCCCCTCACTCCAGGCAGCTCCCTGCCCTCCTCAGCGCGGTGGTGCCACAGCATGGAGCTCTGCCCAACAGTCCTGGCTGCAGCACCCTGCTCGTGCCTCTGGCTTTGGAGAAACCTCACATTGCCTTTCACAATCAGAGGGGAAATGCTGCCACTTCCCACCACGTGGGGACAGACAGACTGACAGGGGACAGACTTGAAGACAAAGCCCTCAGGGGAACAAGCATTACTATTCTGTTGTACCAATCTTTAAGTTCTTTGTTCCAGAGGGGCAAGAAAGAAGAGAAACCACTGAGAAAAAGAAAACAGGCTGCATGGAGAAGCATGGTGAGCGCGCAAGACCTCCGTGCAGGGACTTACCGCATTTTTCAGATCCAGGTACTTTGTGTTCCTGGTCACTGGCATCCCAGACAGGAAAGCTAAGATGTCATTGTTTGCCTGTAAGTCACAAAACAGACAAAAATTCTTCTCAGCGACACCAAGACAAAAATCAAAGCATGAGAAACAAAGCACTGTGTCGTCTGGGACAACTGCAAGCACCTGGACCAGTCTCCTGAACTGGTCCTGATCCTGCCGTTCTGATTTCCCGACAGGCCCCCCCCAGCCCCCTCCCCACCCACCTCGTCCAGCACGGCGTTGCGCTTTGCCCGCTGCCGCTGGCGCAGCAGGACCAGGCCCGCGATGATGTCGGAGGGGACGATGTCGAGGTCTCGGAAAAACTCAGCAAAGAGGTAGGCGATCTCGGAGTAGGCGTCCTGCAAAACCCACAGGGAGGTGAGGAGGGGGAGCTGGGGTCTGGGGAGCCTCCAAACAGGGTGCAAGGAGGAGCGGGACGGCAGCAACAGCCTCAGATCTGGAGGGAAGGGCAATATTTTTATCCTCATGTGGCAAATAAGTGAGAGGAAGTAAGCTGAAAGCCAAACAGATCCCAATCCAGTGTCATCTCACGGCCATCCTTTCTCCTCAAAAGCCTTTGCTCAGGGAAAACGCACCCATTTTGTCCTAACAGCCTGTCCAATCCTGCAACTCCATCCTGGAGTCACTTTCCCCCTACTCAAGTCAGACCTCACCACCCCAGGGAAGCGAGGGAACTCTGAATGCTGCCTGTGAACAGTCCCTGCAGCTGCTCACCCCGGTGCTCTTTGCGATTTCATAGAGTTAAACTGCAGCAAGCAGGTGTTACACATCACAGCTCTAGGTACTGGAAGAGCTGAGCAAGTGACCAAGCTTTTCCAAGGTTCTCTTGGACCATACCCAAGCAAAAGGGCCTGAAGAGAACAACCTGTAAAAAGAGATGTGGCGTGAAACACAGAGATCCCAGCAGAGAAAGCGGTCAGTCCCCAAAAGGAAAAACACCACAGAGGGGAAAGAAGTGGAGGTGACCTGAGAGAGTCGCACAAAAACCGTAAAACGGAGCGACACAGGTTTTAAGGAGAAATATTTCCCCCTTGGCTCTGTACCACAAAACAAAACCACACAGGACAAAGGTTTGGGAGGCTGGAGGTGGGCTGGACTGTGGGACGACATGTCCCAGAACAGCAGGCTTAAAGGGTGAACCGACAAGAAGCGGGACCCAGCAGGTGCTACAGCACACGAACAGGCGGGGTGTCGTGGTCCCCAGGGCAGGAGCTCTCCAGCTCTTTGGCAGGTGTGAAAGCAAATCCCTTCTCCCCCTAGGCAGGCTTGCAGGAAGTGACCTACATTCCTCTGTCTCTGACAAACTCCTGGAGCACAGGATTACCTTCTACCATTGTTCACCTGCCTACAGCAGCAAGTTCAATCATCACCAAGAATGGGGTGCCAGCTGTGCAGGTTTCCATGCCAGCTGTGCATCTGAAGAGCAAACAGACTTGCATCAAGCCCTCCAACGTCACAGCTGCACTGTCCTCAGAGCACTGACCCCGCAAACCCTTCCGCAGCTCCCCGCAGCACGCCAGAAACGCAAAGGGCTTCAGAACAAAACCTAACCAACACCAGCCACCCGAAGTAACACCACCACCTCCTGGTACTGGAGGTGAAAACAAGAGGCCAGAGCAGAAGTTCAGTGTGTATGCTTCATTCTGAAGGAAGAGTTTCTGCTGGAGGGCCTGACAGGGCACCGTAGGATCCACAGCAGCCTTCTGCCACAAAGCCTGCAGCTGGCGGAGGCACAGCGCTGCGGACGTGGCTCCAAACCCACAAGGCCAGATTCTTGCCCCAGTGCCACGTCCGCTCTGCAGAACTCTGTTTTCCAGGCCAGAGGACAATCATCCCCTGCTAGAACATTATCTTCCCATGAAGCCTGGGAGAGGCAGCAAAGGATTCGTTTCTGACCCACTGCGTACGCATTCATTCCACACGCTGCCATGCCAGGACACAGAGTCAGGGCTTGTTTCTTCAGAGGAAAGAGCCTAGAAATCACTCGAGCTGAATGTGAAATGGAAATTCAACAGCACAAGGAGTTGGAAGGTTCTGGCTTCTGCTTTTATCCTGAACTAGGAAAAAAAAAAAAAAAAAGTAGAAGCCAACACTGCAGAACAAAAAGTTTGGTTGAATGGAGCTTGACACGAGGAGGGCATTTCCTCCAGCACCACAGCACAGAGCACATTGCTGGGTGCTGCCAAAGGGCTCTGGCAGCTCCTGCAGCCACTTACGCTTTGGGGCCCACACTCCCAACACCCCCCCCAGTCTAATTCACACTGGTTGCCACCTGTGATGGCCACATGCTCAGGCAGCGCTCACCTGACTCTCATTTTCACACAGCTTTTCGTCTGGTTGCACCTCTCCCTTCTGAGGTTAAAATCCCAGCCTCATTTCTCTTCCTATACAAGTTCACAGCCCCTCCAACCTGCTCCTTTTTCTGCTGCATCTTTTAGGAGACCAAGCTATATTTAGTGAGGACAGCACTGATGGGGTCGGTCCCTTGATGTTTTCTGTCATTTTCTACGCCCTTCCACTAAATGTTTTTCTGGTTGTTTTTTTTTTTTTTTGGCCGCTGCTGTGCACTGATGTCTTTGCTGAGGTGTCCTTGATAACTCCCAGCTCTTTTCCTGAGAGGTTGTAGCTAATTCACAGCCCATCAGAGGATGCAAGTGATTTAAATTGTCCTTTCAGCTGTGCAGGCATCACCTCACCCTTCACTACGATGACTTTCATCTCTCATTGACAGCAGCTCCCTGGCTCTGCCTGGTCCTTCAGGAGTCCTCAATTACTCACAGTTGTGAGCAACCTAAATATCAGGGCCACCAGCAACATCCCCCACCTCCTCCATCAGGTCATTAGGAGTCCTGCTGAATGCCACCCCAACATGAAAACCTGCTCCCACTGCTTTCAGAAGAAACGGGCTGGCAGCCTTTGCGGCAGCGAAATCAACCCCTTCTCCTGCCCTGTTGTTTCACCTCAGAAGCTGTTTTCCACAAGGGAAAAATCCCAAGCGTAGCACGTGAAAGTTTCAAAGCTACAACCAAATCCACGGATTAAACAGCAAGGCCTGTTAGCATCCTGAAGTATTCTTTTTTTGCTGATTTTGGCAGGTTTATGTTTTCCCATTTGCAAAGTATCCCTCAAGCATCAGACTGACTCAAAAAAAAAATAGGAGAAACTGCCTAAGGAACGGGAAACTGAAGCTGACCACCCAAAGCGCTCTCAAACGCTGACCCTAAATTGATGAAAAATGTGTTTTTCCACTGGTACCTTCACTTAGGAATACTCAGTTTGCAGCAACAGCAAGGTAAAGAGCAACTGCAGAGCCTCAGACTGCCAGCACCGCTTCCCAGCGCTGCTAACTGCTCGGGGAGCATCCTGTGATGTTCAAAACCAGAAGGTTTTCAAAAAGACCAGCACACTCCCCAGCAACATGACACCCACACCTGAAGGGAAACCCCAGCTTCTGCTCCTGCACGGAGTACCCAGGGAAGCTCCTGCAGAACTACCAGTTGTCATTCAGCCCCCTGATGCCAAAAGTAAGGAGGAGGGACCAGCAAAACTTGAAGCGTGAACCCTGAGGGGCAGCTCGACTTGCTGCTGCTTGGAGGATGCTGTCAGTCACACAGGGAGCTCTGCTCTCTGCCAGGACCTGCCTGACACCTACCGACTGCGAGTCCTTCGTCCGCGTGCAGCAGAGGAAGACCTTGAGGCGGCGCGTCCAGCTGCTGGCCTGCCCCTCCTCCAGGCGGTGTCTGCAGGAGAGAAACAGAGGGGCGGCGGTACGTGAGGAACATGTGGTTTGTGTGGCACTGCAATCTCAGCCTCAAAACCAGCTCATTGGACAAGAAACTTAAAATAAGCTACTGCAGCTCATTGCCCTATCGTAAGCTTGCCCTAGTTTTTTTTTTTTTTAGGAAGTCCACAGCTCTTCTAACACAGTGGACGCACCAACTAACTTAACCTGGGTCAGCTCAATCAGGAAAAAAAAAAAAAAAAGACCCCTGCTGTTTTCCTGCCAGGTGATCGCATCACGACGAGCCCAAGCACAGAGAGAGCGGGGTGCAGCTGGAAGAACAAGATGCTGGTAGGCAAGTATTTGCCTGCAGCAGGAGGAGGAGATTTTGCAGGGCCAGGTGCCCGAGCATTTGAAACCAACTGCCCACAACCTCCGAGGAAGGTTCCAAAAGTGGAACGGGAAAACCACCGTGTGGCAGAGTCCAAGAGCTACAGCAGAGCACCACAAGAAGGAAGCCAAAGGTGCAGGTCTCCTCAACGTGACACACAAATCGAGATCTTTCAGGAGTTTAGGCAGGAAACAGAGCTCAGATCAAGGCGATACAAAGGCCAAATTGCTGCTGCACGCCAGAAGGCTCGTGCCACCACGGGCCTCAGCATCTTGCAGAATCACAGCGCAGAAGCAGGCAGAGAATTTCAAGGTGCACTCCTGGGAAAGGATTGCTTTAAGCAAGCAATGAATTGCAAGCTGTACTCTCTGGGAGCGGTTGCTTTAGTAGCAACCACACAGGATTATTTCATGTTTCCCCTTCACGTTGCAGCCCACAGCATTTTGCTTGTTAACATCTGTCAGCGCTCCCTTCCTACAGCAGGAATCTGCAAGCAGCAGGCACAAGCTCTCTCAAAATGTTACAGGCCTGGAGGGAAAAACCTGGCCACGGCCCAAGGGACAAATACCTTCACTCAGTTGTCTGGGATCCCAGAACTCCAGAGATCACTTCCAGTGTTTTGTCTTTAAGTTCTTGAGCAAGAAGAGCTCTGTAACTCATGGCACTCAGTTTCCCAATGAGAAATGCAAAATTTGCTGGGTATTTTTTTTAAAACCTTCATTTTTTAGCATTCAGAGCCTAATGCCCTCAGTCCTACAGAGCCACATTCCTCGCTGACAGTTACATATGTCAAGACTGCAGAAGGAAACAAAGCCTGCTTGTGCTGTCCCGCTACAGGAAAAAGCTTCTGAAAAATGCCTTGCTTGGTGAAAAAGCAGCTGTCACATCCCCATCTGCGTAGCTCAAAGATGCAATCAATTCTTAATTAAAACATCTACATGCCAACACAAAAGAAACTGCTTCTTGGCCGAGACCAAGTATGAGAAGTCTCAGGCCAGAAGGTCAGCTTTTGCAGATGACAGTAAAGGAAGAAAGGGGCTCTGGAAGGAGATGCCTCAACCTAAGCAAACTCCAAGCACCACCCCACTGTTCCTAGGCAAAATGCTACAGGGGGGGACAAGCAGGCTGTTGCCATCAGCACGGGGGCTCCAGGGGCTTGGAGGGATTTGCAAAGCCCAGCCCAGCAAGACACCGCATCGCACCGCCTCCTTTGGCTCCAGAAGCCCCCACACAGCGCCTGACAGCCTGGGCTGCATTCCTCCAGCATCCCCCCTCGCCAAAGGGAAGCTGAAGCCAGGCAGGGTGGGGGGGCTGCCAAAGAGGCCAAGGGAGCTTCACCTCAGGTTGTAGGTCCTCAGGTTGCGCTGGCGCCGCTTGGTGGCGCGCAGCTTGACGAAGGTGCGGCCCGTCGGGTCGAAGACGCACAGGACGGTGATGCAGACGCTCAGGATGACGACCCAGTTGCACACCACCATTCCTGTAAGGAAGGCAGAGGTGTCACTGCAAAGGGAGGGGCTCGGTGGCGTAGCACGTCTCACACACACACCCTGTCTGCCCCGCAGAGAGAAGCTAACCCAAGTGTTCTAGCATGAGGAGATCTTCCGGCCACAGCTGGGTTTTGCAGTTGTTTTAGGAGACTGCTCGTGCAGAAGGCCATTAAATGCTCACCGAGGACCTGGGTGGACTGCAACATTCCCATCGCTCCACCCCAGGAGGCAGGGTGGGATGGGAAAGGAGCTCTAGACCAACACTAAGGCCATTTGGAACAGCAGGAGAGCCGGGTCTTTCAGACTCCCCAGCCAGACCCTTCCATGGGAACAGGAATTCTTGCCTCAGTGCAGGCAGCACAAGGAGATGAATAGCTCAACTGTTCCGAGCAGAAAACAAGCGCTGCATTTACAGCCACAATTCACTCCCAGCAGTCAATCCCCACACGCAGGAGTGAATGAGCTCTCCCCAGGGCAAGAGGGTGTCCCTGCGCACGCAGGGACGCACGCCAGCCATGGGTACGCACCCAAAGTGACACTCTTCGCTGTGATGTCGTTGCAGGAGGTGTAGTACTGCGTCAGCCACACGATGCCCACAATGGCGTACACAAACTCGATCACCAGGATGGCTGGAAGAAAAGGAATGGGGTGAGCAGCAGCAGCACCTCCCTGGGGACGAATGGCTGCCTCTCCCCAGCTTCGGGCAACGGACTCCAAAGCAGCACACGGTTGCACAGGCTGCAGGACTGGGCCCATGTTCAGGAAAATGAACGAAAAATGTCTGCTTAACACACACATTCCCATCACCTGTGTCCTCTGCAGTCCTCACAGCACTAATTCCCACCACAGTCCCTGAGGAAGCACTGCCTGGCCCCTCAGTTCTTCATGTCACCCTGGCAGCAAGCAAGAGACCGGGGGCTGACAGCAGCTCCACAGAAAAGGTCGGGAAACGTTGTTCTGGGCGGCCCATCCTCGCTTCCTCAGGGCACTACAGCCCCGGAGGACAGGTGAGGAGACAGCAGCTCAGCATGTGGACCTTGCCCACGGACAGGCCACACCCCTACTTCAATCAGAGCTGAGAAAGTCATTAAGAGCAAACATAAAAAATAAGAAAATGAAATAAACACCTACAAGACCCAAATCGCAGTGTAAAAACATACGCTGAACACAGGGAAGAAAACTGGATGATTCTCAGTAGGAAAATGGCTCTTTGGATTCCCTCTACCTCCCTTGCCCCTTTGGGCCTGTTTTAGCAGTGTCAGAAGCTGTCAGACTCTACGTGCTTCCCCAGGGAGACTGCATTGTGTCTGGGAAACTGGAGAGAAAGATTTGTTTGCTATTCATGTTAATGATTTGCTCTTAGCACCCAGAGGCAGAAACGTCTCCCAGACAGAGCCTTCAAGCGAGGTTACCCACATTTTAGCAAATTTTGCATGAAAACAATCCGGCAAAAATAGAGATGCAAAAAAAATGAGACGTTTTGTTGGACTGTGCCTCTCCAAAAGGCTCTCTCAAAGTCACAAAAAAATCTGATCAAGTTTCTGCACCTGGAAAGAAAATAGCTCAGAGGAGGAAGAAAAGCTAAAATGGAATCCCTGAACGACGAGCTGAGGAGCACTCTCTCCTCCTAGCTAGCTCTTGGTGGGTGAGCAAAACAGGAAATGTTTTTAGGAAGACATATGCACCCTAGGAGAGGGGATGTAACCAGTGAGCAGGTGGCAAACCTATTTATCTCCCAGCGCCTGGAGGGAGAGGATCGGAGCGCAGGTTGCTGGATGGAGAGATGCATCACGTGTGAGGCAAGAGGTCAGGCGCGCTTCAAGGTAGGTGGATGCAGATTTAAGTCTCAGTGTGACAGGCAGGGACATGCACATGCCTCAGGGTGAGAACAGCCATGATTTACAGAGGCATATGTCTGCATCACGGGAAAACTTCAGGGAAAAAAAAAGGTGGGAGAGAGGTGTAGGTGCATCTCACTGTGGTAGATCTGTGCTGCAAGCCAGAAGGGGAGTGCGTTTTGTTAGAGGACAGGCATGTACTTGCACCACAAGGGTAACAGGTGAAAGGTTTGCTGGGAAGATATTTGGGGCACCGCACAAGAGACTTGCAGCAACGGCAGGGTGCAGTACAGGGGATGCATTCAGATGCATGTCACACACAAGTGGCCATCTGGATGCCTTTCAGGAGCTGTGTTTGTCAGGGTGTGGGGAGAGAAGTCTCCTGCGCTAGCAGATGGCAGTGTGGAGGCTGAGTCATGAGGAGGCCTCAGGCCGCTGCCTCTTACCCAGTCTGACATAGAGCACATACTGCATGGAGTCCCGGGGCTCGGTGTACAGGATGCTGCCCCGCATGCTGAGCCAGATGATGGCCACCTCGGCGATCATACAGCTGAGCAGGATGCCCAGGTAGCCTCTGCCGTGGTCCACCAGGTTCAGCGAGCAGGTCTCGTTGGGGTTGTAGGCCAGCCCGAAGAGCACCACGGAGAGGATCACGAACCTGTGGCCACACACCAGCACAGAGACAGGGGAAGCTGCGTGCAGCAGCCCACGGCCGCTCTCCTCAAAGTCATGAGGAGTGGCCCACGCCTTCCCTGCCACCTAACTCAGCTGCTTGCACTCGGTATTAATTTGTTCTGGAAACCTCCCCCCTACAAGCCATCCGGAGGCCTCGCTGCCCCCAGTCAGAACTGTCTGATTGTATGTGTCAAGCTGTACTACCCCCCGGGGTCACGGAATCACAGCATGGTCAGGCTGGAAGGGACTCCAAAGCCCACCCAGCCCCAGCCCCTGCCGTAGGCTGGCTGCCACCCCCCAGATCAGGCTGCCCAGGATCTGCTACCCCTGTAATTCTCCCTGAGCCCTGTACAGTATCACAGCCTCAACCTCCCGCAGGTAGTGCAGGGGGAGACAGGGAGCTCTGGTCAGGCTTCCTCTTTGGAACTGGAGCTTAGAGTAGCCCTTATCCAACCACCCAGAAGCTGGAAACATGCTGGTGGCTGTCAGAAATGTCCCACAGAAGCCTTCCAGCCACTTCCACAAAGCTGCAAGAAGCAGAATTAGCAAGGAATTCATGGAAGAACGCAATCCATCACCCTGCCTTTCTCACTTACCAGGTGGTATGCAGGAGGAAGAGGAAGACTGCTGGCAAAACGAGGTCATCGCTGCCCACAGACCAGCGGCGGCGGAACACGACGATCCCTGGCATGGCTAGTGGGTCTGGGAGAGTTCAGCAGGCACGACGCTCACCTCCTGGAAGAGAGCAGAACCAAAGGCACTGCTGATCCCCCTCACCCCATGCAGCAGAGCCCCGCAGCCCCAGAGCGCACGAGAGCCATCCTGTTTTACACCCAAGATGGCAGAGCTGCCGCCTTCCAGCAGCAGGGGGCACGGCACGCTCGGGGAGGAGAGCGCAAGGAGAGGAAGGCGCTGTCTGAAGAGGGAGCAAAGCAGGTGTGGAACTCACCCGAAGGTGATCGCTCCGCTCCCCTTCACGGGATTATGGGAATCCTGTTAGTGCCCTGTGTCAGGCAGCGGTCAGGTGCTCTGGACAGGTTACGCTGCCCTCAGCAAGGCCCTATTACCACGTTCTTCCACGGGCTCAGCCAGCCAAATACCCATTAGCAGCATTTGGGGCAGCTATTGACTGGCTCCCAGCAGAAAGCACTTACAGCCGAGGGAGCGGACTCCTAGGAGATCCCTCGCTCAGCCACAAGCTGCACAGAAGCACCCTGCCAGCTCCACATCTCCTTTGTGCTCCCGCCGGCCCTGACCGGCACCGACAATTAAATAGGTCGAAGATTGAGGGGCTGGCTGTTCCCCCCCCACGTTTTGTTTGTGCTCCCGTTTCTCAAGCTTCACAAACTCCTTTTTAAAAACAGAAACAGCAGTGATAGAAGTCACAAGACTCCGCAGGGCTGCCCAGACACCTCCTCACAGCACAGCTCTCCCACACCGTTCCAGAGCGGCTGTGCACGCTCCTGCCTGCTCCACGCCAAGTCCCCGGGGTCGGAGCAGCTCTGCCTGTCCCCAAGGCACACCCCGTCCCCCCCCTGCACTGCTGGCACAGCACACACGTTCAACCCTCACCTGCAGCCGTGACTTCTGCAAGGTTTTGCCAACCTTTGGTTCCCCAGATCCTGCCTCTGGGCTCACGGCCATCAGTCATCATTTGCCACGCCTCGCACACCACACCGAAAAGTCCGTCAGAGCACTGGGTGCACAGCAGCTCTGCCTCCCAACTGCTCGCTCCTCTGGCCACCTGCAGGCTCCTAGCCCCACCCCACCAAGCAGCAGGCACTGGGAGGCTGCCGCTCCTTGCTGCGCACTTACAGGGCACCCCGTGCGCTGCAAAACCTAAACCTTGAGGTCTGAGGCCTCGCCACTGTGTTGGAAAGAAAGGGGATGGCAGAAGGCCTGAGACTGTAAAGCCTACAACAGGAAACAATGACTAAAAAGCTGTAACACTGTCACTGGGGGGATTCTGGCTTCACTCCAGAGCAGCACATCATAGAATGGTTTGCGTTGGAAGGAAACTTCAAGCCCCTCCAGCCCCAACCCCTACCTTGGGCTGGCTGCCACCCCCCGGATCAGGCTGCCCAGGGCCCACCCAGCCTGGCCTTGGGCACCCCCAGGGTGGGGCACCCACAGCTGCTCTGTGCCAGGGCCTCGCCGCCTCTGAGTAAAGGATTTCCCCCCACATCTGACCTAAATCCCCCCTCTTTTAGCTTAAAACCCCTTGTTCTGTCACTGTCAGCCCGTGCATAAAGTCACTCTCCTCCTGTTTATCTGCTCAGGAGTTACCTTTCCAGAAGATGAAGATGTGCCTCTAGCAGGGAAACTGGAAACAAAAGTGGAAGGTCAGAGTGCAGCCAGCCCCGAGACCACTGACCCTAGTTTTGCAACAACAAGAACCCCTTGCACTGCCCCGAAAATCGCTCCGAAGAGTGGAAAAATTCCCAAAACCTTGAAATTCAGAAGCCAGGTGTGAGAAGCCCCGAGCTCCCCACAATGAGATAAGGGGAACCGCATGCAGGCGCAAGCTGTGTGTGCAAGGAGCCCCAGGCTCAGAGGGAGATGCATGCAAGCAGCAATCTTACATGGCCCGTGGTCCAGACGCCGTGCGTTCGTCTCTCCCATAAGGGTGGCTGCAGGAAAAGTGCACGTCCACGGAGCCAGGCACTACACGGGAGGGAGGGAGCAGCAAACTCTTCCTGCAGCCATCGCGAACCCAGAGCCGGGCACCGTCCTCAGGGCAAGTCCCTCCTCCCTCCGGGCCCTCCACCTCGTGTATCCCGCCAGAGCCACCCAGGCAGGGGTCGTGACTCCCTCTTGCACGCCTCCGGCACCCTCTGGAAGGAAGTGACATCATCTCTATTCTGAGGAGATTGTGTGTGAATTGTGGGAAGGAGCTGGAGCGAGAGCGGGCGACGCTGCTGGCAGCTGCATGGAGATGGGAGGGGAGGAAAACCCGACCTCCTCCTCTTCCTGCCACCCCGGAGGATGGCACGGGGCAGCAGGGCTGGGAAGGTGCCTCCGAAGGGCCAGGGGGTGGGGGAGCTGGCTGGGACACAAAGCGGGCACACAGAGGGGCTGGCAGAAAGGAGAGGCTGTTCCAGAGGAGCAGCCTTTTCAGCCGCTAATTCCTTGTGACATGCTCCGGGGTCCGACAGGATGTGGGGGAAGGGGAGAATTAGCTGTCTGTAGGGGAAGGCTTAGGGAAAAGAGCAAGGGAGAAAAATGCTACAGCGAGACACCATTCCAGCTAAACCTCGGAGGTTTAGTCTAATCCAACAGTCCGTCAGTCTGACATTAGCCTCAGAAGAAGGTACACGGGAACAGGCTGAAGGCAGCCCAAGGAAGAGGGCTCTGAGCACATCTTCTGCCACAGAAGCCTGCTCAGTCCCACCTGCTGGGCTGGCTCTGGGCTCCCCACACCACGCAGGCACCTCTGCCCACACTGCCTTCCCGTGAGCCCTCTGCCTGCCCTGGGTCTGTGGGGCTGCAGCAAACCCACCCCCACCGCCCCAAGTCCTCCTCCCGGTCCCACTCCCAGGGCTCCTGTTCCCAGGGTTCGCATCAGCGCTGCTGTACAGCTCCCCTGCACGACTCACCCCCGACACCCGTCAGCAAGGGACAGAGGGAACGAGCTGCTGGGAAAACATCCAGACCTTCAGCAAGTGCCTCTGCTGGCTGGGAAGGTCTCAGAGCACCCTGTAATGGAACAGGGAGGCAAACCACACAGCACCAGGGGAGGATGAGCCCTTCCCAGCAGCAGATCTCGAATCTCTCCTTTGTACTCTGTTTGCCAAGGAGAAGGAAAAGCACCAGAGCCATGAGGCTGGAGAAAGGAAAAGTCCTAAAAGCCTCCCGGGGCTCGGCACACTTCAGGCGCAGCTCCCCCGTCGCGCTGCGGTGACAATGTCACCAGTACAGAAGTGACACCGTTAGGCTGGACCTGGGCACGAGGCAGCAGGACGTTTTCCAGGCGCACGTGCTCCTTGCTTACATCCACCTGCTTTGTCCCTCGCTCCATACACCTCTTCCTTGGGGCAGAGTTGCTTTCAGGAGTCCCGCAATGCCTTCCAACAGCTCACATCTCCCAGTCACCATCCTGAAGCCTTGCAATTTACACCTTGGAATCCCAAAAGCCTCTCACGAGAGGGTTGTTTGGAGGAAGCGTCCCTCTTCTCCCAGGACGAGAACAAAATCACCCCAAAACCTTCCCACTAAAGCAGAGGATTTGTTTTCACTTTTGCTACCGGCTCCAGAATGGCCATTTTCCTGTAGGGTGATGTGCATGCAGCACACCACAGAGGGTCTGAAACTGAAACACCTGCCCGCAGGAGCAAGGCTATTCCTGGCCAAGCTGCATGCATCTTCTGAATGATTTTTCCAAGTGAGGCACACATCCAGAGACTCTGGAACAACCCATGCACCTGCATGCCCACAGTGTTGTTATTCTTCTGAAAAAAAAAAAAAAAAAATTCTCTCAACTCTCACCAGTTTTAGTGCAAGAACATGGAAAAGCCCTGAGCAGAGCCAGATGTTAGCAGAGCAGGGGACTCCCTCCCGAGGAGAACGGAGGGTCCCGTTTGCCGACCGGACCCTACCCATAGG
>VXAV01013281.1:0-16681 GCA_013399715.1 Alectura lathami | reverse complement strand
AGCACTGTGGTTTTCCTTCAGGAGGATGGCAGACCTCTGTCTGAAGGTGGAGTTTGCGAGCTGTGAACTTTAGATTGTAGAATTCACAGAATCACAGAACAGTTTGGGTGGGAAGTGGCCTTAAAGATCATCGCATGCAGCCCCCTGCAGGTTTTTTATTTCCTACTGTTTCCCTAAAATCTTCCTTGTGCCCATCACAGGGTTGAGTTATCTCCAGTGCCAACACCAGGTGCTCAGTGCAGGACCATGTTAGCCCCAGTTATGGCTGATAGTTGGGTCAGCTGTGGGTTCTTCTGGGTGGAGGAACAAGATGAAGGAGGGTTACTTATTTTCGTTGCGTGCTTTATCTGCTTGTACAGAATTTATTCAATCTCCGAATTGCCTCTGAGTGTCCACGACACTTCAGAAATAACCCCAGCCCTGGTGGGAGCCTTCTGAGTGGGGGAGCGCAGACAACAGTGCGAACAACTGATCAAACCAGGTCAAACCCAGATTGAGCATGTAGTTGTACATTGCTTGTGTTTGAATACATGCAGTTTTCCTTTAGAGAACAAGCACAAGGAAGGAACAAGTAAAGCTGGAGGGTTGCAGGCACTGATTTGATGCATGGTTATTTCTGTCGAGGCATGCTGAGGACAAGGATGGGAGAATTTGGGGGTTACCTCATCTTTTGTATGTGCTGTGG
Source organism: Alectura lathami (assembly GCA_013399715.1). Taxonomy (NCBI): domain Eukaryota; kingdom Metazoa; phylum Chordata; class Aves; order Galliformes; family Megapodiidae; genus Alectura; species Alectura lathami. Next base: position 15,996 of record VXAV01013281.1, on the reverse strand, counting down.
GGCTTCCCATGTTGCCACCAGGTTGCTGTGCCTTGCAGCACTCCCTTCTATTTGCACCTCATGCTAACGAGCATAATTGGTGAAGAATGAAGTGTGTGTCAGCAAGGGACAAATTTATTTTTATTTCAAGCAAGAATGTACAGCAGAACGTGTTTACACTCACTCCACTTGCCCTTTTGGAGGTGACTATTGCATGTGCCTGTGCCTGTCCATCTCACACCCATCCCGGTGTGCCTGCATCCCGTCCGGGGGCGCTACTGGGCTGCCAGAGGTGTTGAGGTCTGGGAGCTTAGCACACTGAAATCTTGGCTGAAAAGAAAACCTTGGGTGCATGAGAACACTAGCAATATTGAGTGGCTTTCTGGCCGCCCAAGGTCTCTGCATGTTTCCTGACTGGAGCAAAATAGGAATTTGTTGGTGCAATTAAAAGCATGGTAGTAAGGCAGGCTCGCCCGGCAACGCCGCTTGGGTTAATGCTGTGAGTTAAGGGCATCTAGATGTTTGGCTTTGTATGATTTAGCGTAAACAAACCAACAGGGCATTAATCTCATTACTCGAGCAAATGAAATAAACCTTTAAGGCACTTAAAACATGCCAATGTGTATTGGCTGGTGAGAGCGGTGGGACCCATTGCATGGGACTGGCCAGGGCATGGAGCAGCTGAAGAATTTTCTGTTGTTTTTCCATGGCACTTGGTCCTTGGTTAGGTGGGGAAAGGGCTGAACAACGTGTCGTGTTTGTAACAGCACAAGTACCTAGCTATTTTCATACAGATCTCTTAATAGAGATTAAACACAGAATAAAGCAGGATGCATCAGCAGTGGTATTCCCATAAGCAATATTGTAACTTGTATGCGGTGTAATTATATTTTGTACACTTGCCAATTAAGCAGTTATGCTTTAGAGAAAAATTACTTTCAAGAGATGGAAGAAAAGTATCACAGTAAATCAAATAAAATATACATGTTTTAGAGTGTTTTGTGCATGCAGTTGAAATTTTAAAATTTCCTGCTGTGTTCAAGTAATTCTTTGTTGGCGTAAGGATGCTGCAGGTCCTGAAGCTTTCTGGGGACTGGAAAGTGGCAGACAGGTATAGAGGTATTTAAAAAAAAAAAAAAAAAAGGGAATCAATTGCTTTGTGGTATAGCTTCGTGGAACTGAGATGCTCAGGCGCTGCTCCTCCTCCCTCTGCTAGCCAAGAATTTACCTAGGAGCTCCCCAGCAGTCAGGGAAGAGCTGAGAGCAAGATCAGGCCACCGTGGGTTGTGCAGGAGAGCTCATTGCATGCAGCTGCTGCCCAGTGCAAAGTGCTGTTTTCACTTAATTTTCTCATTGTCAGAAGCAGTGATATTTTTGCCTCAAAGCCACAGCAATGGTGCAGAGGTGGCTGGGCCGCCCTGTACTGCTTTGGAGACCAGGCTGAAGTGCTCTGCCATTGAAAAACCAAAACCAACAACAAACAGACAAACAAAAAACCCCTAAACCTCTCCCAAGAATTCATTGCTTTCTTTCCCTCTTACATTGACAGCAATGTGACCAGCAGTCTGAGGAATGCATTTTGCTAACAAATGAGTATTTGAATGTAATTTCAGTGGCCATCCTTGGGTAGCTTGGGTACCTTCAGCCTTTAGACCTGCTTTGAGGAGCTGTGCATGCTTTCAGCAGTCCTTTCCTTAGAGCCAAAGGAAAAGTCTGCCTTTCCTAGCTGCTTATCAGGCATTACATGGCAGGACAGGCACCTACAGGGGATGTGTTAGGCATTGTGCTGGGGTGTCCCAGGGCAGGATGTGCGTGGCTGCAGCAAGCTGTCCCGGTGGGCAGCCAGCAGCACTGAGGGGTCAGGGCACGGCCAGGCTGGCAGCTAGTAACCCACAGCCATACTTCCAATAGCAATTCCTGCACAGATATGGGAAGATACCGCTGTAAGTAGATGTCAAACCAAGTGTGGGGAAGGAAATAAATGCTGAGCTTGGGAGACAAGGGCTGGGGCACATCGCTCCCAGGGCACAGATGGGGAGGTGTGTGCTGCGAGGCTGCACCCAGACAGCACACGCTGCCTGCCTCTGTGGTCTGAACCAAACTCTGTGGTCTCTGAGGTGTTAGTGTCCCAGTGTGCGTATTTCAGTGTTGCAGATGTGCATGCTTTTTCCAAAGATGTAGAAGTGAAGCTTGTGGTGAGAGACTGAGCCTTGCAGGGTTGTCCCAATGCGTTTTGCTTGCTGCTGCCTAGCTTCCCAGTCTTCTGCAGAAGGCATTTCACTTTGAAGATGACAAAATAAAACAGTTAATAAATAAATAAAACAACCATCAGAATAAAAGCAATGCAGAAGAGCGCTCTCCCCTTCCAGCTCTCATCCCTTGCAGCACCGATCGCCGGATGCAAATTGATGACTGCAGTTCTTTCCTCCCCTCCAGCCCTGTAGGTTCAGCAGTTCAGCAGGCTGGTGACTTGATCCCGTTTATTTCTGTGCGTTTATTCTGTGGGTGCCCTGCTGCATCCCGAGGCGGTGTCCCGGTGCTTGACAGTGTGGCAGTGTGGGACAGTGCACGGCGGGTGGGTGCCCAGCTTCGTTTACACATGGCAGCATTAACACTTGAATTACAGGGAACAGGGACAAGTAGACGGTGTGAATAGTAGCAGTGAGGGCTCCTGTGTAACACAGCAGGAAATCTCGTGGAGGGTAAATACTTGCTGCCTTGCATGTCTCGTATGGGTGCAAAGAGTTCCTTGCCTTTGTACTGTACAGTTGTCACAGGTTAACTGCTGACATTATTTACAGTTGCATTGTTGTTGGCAAGTTTGCGCAAATTGTTCCAGGATGGGAATCAGCTTTTCTTTTTTAGCTCATGCACTTCATTGCCCTGAAAATCATGTCATGATTTCCACTAGTAGAGAGCAAGTCTGAACAGGGCACGGGGTAATTTTTTTTCCGCTACCACCACGCTGCTGTGAGTTCTGTCTAAGATGCAGGGCTTTGTGCTGATACCCTGTGCTATCAGTGCCTCCGTGCCCATCTCCCTCCCCCCTGCCCACGCCTCAGTGGTACTTTTAATTGGAGAAGAAATAAACAAAGGTATACTCTGAGTATAAGGAGATGATTATCACAATGGGGTAATTACATTTTGGTACTTGATTTGATTTGTTAGCTGGGCGATTAGTCTAAAAGCAGAGAAGGAAATGAATGCATTGTTGACTGCAGGAAGTTATTTATGAGATTTTCCTTATGTTTAAAGAAATTCCCCCTGTGACTTAAGTAGCAGTGAGATTTATGGCCTTTCACGTTGCATAGCTATATAAATAAACAGAAAAAAGACAGGAAGAATAAAAAGAAATGGTACCAGGTTTGTGGGTGTTAAGTTTCTGTTATGGAATGCAGGAAATGATCGCTTTCCAAGGCTCAAGCAAACAGATCAACAACAATGATGCACGCTTTGCACGGGACAAGGAACACAATCCCAGTGTGTTTCACGTTAATTATGTTGTGCAGGAGCAATGCAGGCACTGTACATATCGCAGAGTCACAGAATGGTTTGGGTTGGACGAGACCTTAAAGCCCACCCAGCCCCAGCCCCCTGCTGTGGGTAAGGTTGGCAGCCACCCAGTCAGGCTGTGTCACTGCTTTCCTGCGAAATCCTGTCGCTGCACGCATGGCGTTTTTAGGCAATGTCCCTGGTCAGCGGGGTGCATGAGGTGGAAGTAAGGGCGAGCCTGTGCCCGGGGCCTGCAGGACGCTGCTGGTGGTCGCGCGGGTTCTGAGGCGATCAGGGCCGTGGTCTTGTCTCACAGCGGCAGGGCCGTGGCTGCCCACAGCTGGGTGGCCTGCTGCTGCCTGGCTGAGGGCTCAGCCCAGAATTTTCTCTCTTTCTGGCTCCTTTTTAGCTCTGGCATCAGGAACACTCTTTTTCTTGACCTTGTTCCAGTACAGGGATGTACAAATTCAGGGTGTATAAAAGCGGTGTGAGCACAGGAGCGCAGTGATCACAGCTGTAGGCCCTTGATTCTGGTCTCTTCTCATCTGTGTTTGAACACCCTGGGCTCTTCAATTGATCTTGAAATTAGCAGTATGCTTGTGATTGCAGATAAGCAAACAGATTTATTCTCAGCTGTGGTACCTGAATTTTGAGAAGTACCATGAAGAGTGCAGTGTTCTGTATTTTGACTCTCTTGGGTGTAAGAGTATTTGACCAGGCAGCCAGGGACCAGACTCCTGGTCTAACTGTTCTACCCAAATGCCAAATTATAGAAATAGTCTGATGGGGCAGGCTCACAGGACACCTGCTACCCACCCCAGTTCCTCGTGATTCTGGATGCCCTGTTCGTGCAGTGAGCACACCCCTCTTGCTTTGCTTTTAAAGCCTCCAGCCTCCTCTAAACCCACCCAAGCTCTCTGATCCTCCTTTGGTTGATGACGATTTTATAAAGAAGAGGCTGTTTACATAAAATGAAACAAATGGGTGAGCAAAGGACCCAACTCCTCCGTGAATGGCTCCAAGCCATTGACATTGGTTTGGTTTCTGGGTACCCATCAGGTGGGTTTTGTACCTTTTCTGAGCTGGTGTTGACAGAAAGCAGCCCGTGTTTACAGTGCCATTTAGGGTTGGACTTGATGCTGTGACGGCTGACGTTATGGCTGGACTGGGTGATCTTGCACATCTTTCCCATTCTAAATGATTCTATGACTGGATAAGCCTGCACAAGTGTAATTTCTGGGTTGGAAGGTGTATAAAATAGTTAATGTATTCCTTTACCCTTGCTTTGGAAAGGCAGAGAGGGAAAGGAAGTACAGGCCACCCATCCCCATAGACAAAACGTGAGAGGTTTGGCAAAGAGCAGGGAATGACTGACGTTTCTTTAAATGCTAAGAAAGCTCAGCTCTGGGGTCCGCCACTTCTGTGCACCCGAAGGGATTTGTGAGACTGGGCTCCACCTGTCAGCAAGGACAGAAGTGACCAAAGCTAAGATAGTCTCGTTTGTATTTTGTCTGGGTGACTGTTCCTATGTTTGTGTATTACTACGTATATAAGCAACAAGGTAAGAGGGGAAACAGAGGCAATTCCTTCTTCTCCCCATCTTATCCATAGAGTCTTAGTCAAGGAGTGTTTTCCAGGCACAAGGAACAAAGCTGCACTGCCCCTGCTAGCAGAAAGATTAATTTTATTTGTAGGACATGGAAAAATGTTTTAGGCCTTGAATAAGATGGAAAAGATGCTGTGTTGTCAGGTGCTGAGTGTCCTCACCTTGGAGGATGGTGCTTACCCAATCTTTCACATCCGCTCCGTCAAGGTGTCCCAGAGCATGGCACGGTTGTGTGAAGAATTGGGTTTCCATACTTGGTGCTGAATTTATCAAGGTGAGAGCGATGAGGTGGATGTCAGCATCTCCACCCAGTGACATGCATTGTACCAAAGACAGTAATTTTGGAGGAGCTATAGAAGGAGCTCTGATGGGTGCAACAGTGACTTATTTTGCATCCTTGAAAAACCCGTAAAAAGTGATGTGCTTGACTACAGCTATATTAAACTTCCAGTGGTTTATTTAAACTACATTTATTACACTGATCATCAGTGTTGTATCAGCAGAATATATTGGAAGAGCTCGACCTGCAGCAGATCCATAAAATGAAGAGTAGCTGTTCACAGAGATTACACACTGATATTTATAGTTCCTTCAGGCTGAGAGATGGCTCTGTCTCCACTCCAGTGCGCGTGGAGTTGCTTTGTAAAGTAGCACCATTGCCCGTGCCTTGCAGTGTAAAGCCCTGGAGTAGTGCTGACCGAGGGAAGATGCTGCAGGGCTGGGCTGCAGCCGTCGTTTAGGGTGAGGATGGCAGTTTTAGGTTGTGTGGGCAACTGAGCCATGCTTCAGCATTAGGGCATCGGCAGAGGAGAGCTCCCAGAAATCTGAAGCTGCTTTTGGTGGGTGGTTGAGGGAAGAGCAGGGGCAAGGGACAGCTTGTTTTGTTGGCTCTTGCAAGTCGAACCCATGTGATGTGAGTTTTATGTGGAGGAGGGAAAGGGCCACCTTTCTCTCTCCACCTGGGAGATGTCATGGGTTAATTAAAGACTGTCCTGGGACAGGGCCTAGCCCCCTCCCCCACCCCCCCACAGAGGCCAGGTAGAGGAGTGAGAAAGGAGGAGGTGCGACTGAGGTAAAGGTAACTAGTTTACTTAAAACGGCAAAGGAATGTAAGATAATACAATTTGAACGGAATTGAGGGCAACAAATCTGACAAAATGGAAAAATACATGTATATGGGAGAAAGGATACGTATGTGTCCACAGCGGTGATCAGAGGTGAAGGGCAGAGCCCCTGGAAACCACGTGGGAAGGGACAGGAGCGTGCTGGGGGCTGTGACTCTCCCTCAGCAGCCCTCCCACCTGTGTCAGCTTATTGCATGAAGCCATGGTATGGAATACCTGTGGAAAACCATGACAGGAGAACGTCACTTGGCAACGGCAATGCGGGAGCACTGCAGCCCAGCATGCTGGGATGCCAAAGTCCTCCCCATGCTCGGTCCTTTACTGCATTAAATTCATTTATGGCCTGGTAATGAATGTCATGGATGAATCCTCCAAAAAATGCTGATTGTTGCCCTGGCTATTTTCAGGCAACCTTGCTTTGGACTCCGTTTGCGGTGTGCTCAGCAGAGACCGCTGCCAGCGGGCTGCTTTGTGTCCCCGTTGCCTGGCGCTGACATGCCTTCTGCAGTACTAATGCTCCCTGCAGTAATTTCCTGATTTTAAACACAGAGCATAAGCTTTAAGTATGCCAGTGTTGGTGGCAATCGTGATTTATGTTACGATGGCCATGCTATAAATTGCTGTGTTATGCACCAGAAAGTTGAGAGCATTAGGATAAAGTCTTTCAATAACGTGCAACAAATTCTCATCATCAAGGAGCAACTGTTGTATACATTCTGTTGAGTAATTATGGAGTACAAAGAAGATTTGATAGAGGAGTTGTGGCTTAATCTCCTGCACTTCATTACATTTTCCCGATGGTAGTAGTGAGAAAAGGGAGGTATATTTTATTTTCCAATTTGAGTGTGCTTGCTCAGGATGGCCTTGCTCTTAATGTTGCTTCACAGGGGAGAATTTACAGTGGGGATTTCCATTAATGCTAATGAGAGTTATGCCCATTCAGTTCACTGGCCTGGTGACAGGGGAGGAGAAATAATAATTAAATTATTTGCCTTCTAAAAAAGTAAAATGACCCTAAAACGCCCAGTATGTCAGTGGGAAGTGACTGAGAACAGCAGCTGCCATTGTTGCTGCGCTTCAGCATCCACCAGCAGCTGAGAGCATTTTCCACTGTTCCTCTTCTCTGTTCCTTAAAAGAAAAGGGAAAGAAAGAAAAAAATGCATTCTAACTGAGGAGAATAATAAGTAACTTAAGGATAGATGTTGTGATTATAAAACAAAACATATGGGTCGCTAATGTAAAGTTGTCTGAAATGGGTTGCAGTAGGTTTTCTTCATGCTGATGATTAATACACTCTTCCATTTAAGGCCATTAGGTATAGTGCTGCTCTTGATTTAGAGTAAGTGCAGTTAATATTTTTGGTTATAAATTTCAGGCATGTTGGTAAGAAATCATCAAAAAGTACAATTCCTCATGTAAAGCAACCACAGATTCATACTGGTTCCCCTGCAAAACAGGACACAATTCTTTCCTGCAGCTGGATTTTGCTGGTTGTAGTGGAATTAGAGCGAGCGCGGTGTTAATGTGAGCTGTTGTGACACGTCTTTTGTAAGGGAGTCTATCGAAAGGGAGTGAGGAAAGGGCTATACTTAATCAGTATAAATGTCAGTAGCATATTTTAATAAATTCTTGATTTTGCTTGGACTGTTTGCAATTGCATATTTAAAAGGAATCTGCCATCCCCTTTCGAAGGTATGTGACATTTAAAAGATCTGTAAAGAAGATTGGTTTGACAGCTTCAAATTACATTTGAAAGAGTTTTTTCCTTTCAAAACAGAAAATGAATACTTCCTATTCTAAATGTCACTGCAAAGGCATAAACATGTTTAATCAAATTATATATTTAATTTATGTAAAATGTAATTTTTTATTCATGCAGGAGACTCACTTGTTACGTTTTTACCATCTCCAAAGCTTAGCAAAGTTGGTGAACTGCTGAATCTGTTGAATAAATCATTGCACTACCGTTTTTCCATATGCTTCCAGAATTAGCCCTTGTCTTACTGTTAGGTCTCCTTACTGCCAGGTGTTTGTGTTTCAAGGCGAGCTGTGGTTGAGTTGCTTGGATGCCAGGGAAGTTGGGGTGGCAGTGGAGCATCTCACTTGTCCTCTGCAGCATTGCTGTGGGGACAGGGAGGCTGTTGGCCATGGCCAGTGTCTTCTTCGGTGGTCATCTGGTGGTGAGCTAAAGCCTCTGTGATGAAGCTGATGGACCAAAACCATGCAACCTCTCGCAGAGGAGAAGAAAAGTTGTTGGATTTGGTGTGCTGGCCTCCAGATCTCATGGCATTCCACCAAGGGCAGATGTCTGAAGCAGGCCAGCAGATCGGGAGATTTTGCTCCCTGCAGGGCTGCCAGCATTTTGGTACTCCATGCATGGACTCTCTGGAATTGTTTTGCCTGCTTGCCTCTGCCAGCAAAGCCTTGCTGCTGGAGCTGCTGGCAGCCCGGAGGTCTTGCTCTGGCTGCCTTCAAGGATGAGCTGCTTTTCAAGAAAGAACATTGAGCAGTAGTCCTGGGTGAGCCCCGAGAGCGAAAGCCTGCTTTAAGCAGACGTGTGTCATTAGGCGGTGTCACCCGCCCAGGATAGGTGGGTGTCTCAGGGCATAGGCTTTCTGGCTAAGAGAGGAAGCAATGGAAAAGGAATTGGTGTCAAAAAAGCAAACCCAGAGAATTCAGCTGTTTCACTTCATTTCTATTTTAATGCCTACAAGCTTTATGTATTTGCTGAGCAAATACAGACGTGAAACTCATACTTGTCACCAAAAAGAGCAGAACTGTTAGGTCATACCTGCCCGAGTGTGAGCATGGAAGGGCTTGGCAAACCTTTGAGCATGCCCTGTCCTCGTGCATCTGTCTTTCAGGATGATTGGGCAGCCTGTGGAATAGCTCTGGCAGAGTGCAGGATGTAGTCCAGGCTCTGAAAGCCAAGGAGCAGCAACGAGCACAGTCATGTTCTTGCCGAAGGAGGTAGGGAAGAGCTGCTCCTGCAGGTCACCACCTCCTTGTCTGAGTCCCAGGCTGACAGTGAGGCAACTTGTTCTGATGCTGGTCAAGCAGAACTGTCTTGTTTTCTCCAACTCCTTACACAATCCCTTCCTTTCCATGTTTTAACCTCACCAGTAATGGTGATTTGTAATTCTGGTTTAAGTGCTCATGTAGCAGGAAGTTATGGCACCAGGAGCTAAACACAATTTAGTGTACACCTGTATGCACTGCCAGGCAGATCCTGGTTGAGGGCAGACCCAACCTACAGCCCTCAGGTAAATAGATAAGGCACTTAGGGGCATGATTTAGTGGGCACAGTGGTGTTAGGCTGACGGTTGTACTAGATGATCTTAGAGGTCTTGTCCAACCTTTATGATTCTGTGATTCTATGAATTCCATCCTCCAGCATGAAAAACGCCTTCATATAAGGTAGGTCAAGTTCCAATGAACTTCGAAAACTTCTCTTTCTTCTTCATGTTTTCAGTGGGGATATTTGTATATATTTATTCATGTAGGAGATGACGAAGCCAAAGCAAGTTAAGCAGGGATCTTGTGTGCAAGGACCCCAGTCCTGGAGCAGAGGCTGCTCCATGTAGATGCGGTGAACGTGGCAGCTGTGGCCACCAGGCTCCCCTGAAGATGAGTTTTCCTAGGGTAAACCCAAGGATCTGGAAGAGTTTGGGTCTTTCAGCTGTATGGTGATTTTTTGCTTATGAAGGATTGAGATTGAGTGAATGAACTAATATTGACAAAGCTGTAATTTAGGCAATTAGCCAGCTGACGTGTGTACTGATAAGGATAGAGAATGTTGATTTCCTGGTTTTCAGTTTCCTTGGAATGGACAACACAAAACATGTCTGACTGAAGGTACATGGGAGCTTGGGGTTCACAGGTAGCTGAAAGCATTGCATTGGGCAGATGGGGGGAGATGCGCTATTTCAGAGACCCCAAAGGGTGTCTTTCTGAGCCCTCCTTACTCAGGGTGCATCCACTGTTGGCCTGATATTAAAATGGTGCCAGAGGTAAAGAGAGGTTTGTGGTTTTACTGCCTGCCAGTGAAAAATCTCCCATCCTGATCCTGACTTGCACCTGCCCTGGACCTGAAAGCATCTTCTCCAGGCTGATGAACTCATGTGGTGGGATCAGAAAGTTTTGTCCTCTGGCTCCAGCTTTGTGTTAGGCTCAAGCTGTAACTTGAGCTGGGCAGAACAGTCTGGATTACAGGTATATTGTATATTGTTTTTCTTAAAAATGAAAACCTTGAAAATATTCCCAGCTGTATTTATAGTTCAAGCACAATGAAAGATTCTGCTATAGTAGATTGGTGTAGAGATTCTGAAAGACAAAGCAGTAAACAGTGCAGGTTTTCAGTGTATTCCTCCTTTATGGTTTAGGCAAAATGCACAGTCTATAGTTCTTTTATTATCCATTCAGCATGAAATATGTTGCAATGTTAAGTTGCATATTTCCATTGAAATATATGGCAGGGATAAAATTCCAGATAAAAGGTAACTGTTTGATATTCTGTATAGCTGTTGCCATGCTGTTAAAATAACACATTGACTGCTAACTTGATACGAGAGAAAGATGAAGAGGAAGCGGTGTCAGCGGGGCTTTCTGAGGAACCCTGCGCTACGGCAGCCTGAGCTCCCTGCACCCTTCACTCCAAGCTGCAAAAGCAGGGGTTGCCCTGAGATGGTAACATCCTGAGAACTTCATTTTCGAAGTAAAATAAGCCTCCCTGCTCCTTCCGAAAGAAAATACACTTGCAGTACATTTCAGCGAAGCATCATGTTTAAAATTTGTTTTCACCCTGCGTGTGCTCTGCTATACGGAGTTTAAATCTAAAATTAGAAGTAAGTGGAGGCAAACTGCAGTTAGTTAGCAGAGCTAACGAGATTTCAGTGAATTGCTGTTCCACGCTGTAGTCTGGCCAAAGCCGTAATGTTGGGAGGTGTAGGATAATATCAGTTGAGTCAGCTAGAACTATTTTAACTTTTACATTATATAATTTACCCATTAGTCCTAATTGCTGTCTTTCTTTTAAGCGCTTGCTGACCCACCGTCTGCTGTCAGTGGTCTTTTTTCCCTATCAGGGTAACATCCTGCAATTGCCATACGCAGTACAGGACAGCCAGGTGCGTTCCACAACACATCCTTTTGCTCTTGCGGGGTATTTCACACGCTTTAAACCAGAGCTGAACTCTAGTACAAACACTAAGTCCAGCTGCTGCTGTACAAGAATTTTGCAAGGAACCTGCAGAGTACCAAATAGCTGTAAGCAAAGGAGTCAAAAACGAGAGCAAAACTAGCACAAGTTTTCTCAGCAGTTTGAAGCATTTCGGTGCTTGATGGCTCCTCCAGCCCCATATCTGACCCGCACCACACAGAGACAGAACTTCTTCCCCAAGACAGCTGGAAGCCACCGTCACCATGGCTGACATCCAGTTTGTGGGCTCCTCACCCACCCGCTGCAGGGGTAGAGAAGAAAGTGGTGTCACAAACCCAACCAGCAAAGCATCCCCCTGTGCATTCCCCCTCTGCACATGTCCTCAGGCTGCTGTGCCCGTTACTGTCCCCCTCTGCAGCCTTTAGGCAGTGGGGCGAGCCCACACGGTGCATTGCTGAAATTCTTGGGTTATATTTGAACTCCAGCTTGTGTGTCACAGCGTGGTCCCAAAGCAGTGAGCAGTGACCCGTCCCTGCTCCCGGGGAAGTCGCTGGGAGGCTCAGCCCAAAAATCCTTCCCGCAGAGCCCCACATGGTGCTGTAGATACGAGTTGTTATTAAAAGATGCTGGAGATAACAGTTGCAGCAATCCAACAGCAAAATGGAATGACTCGAGAGTAAATTAGATTTTTAGTCAAATAGAAAAATTGTTCATCTTTCCATCATAACTGAGAAATTTGTTTTTTTTTACACAGTGTTATTTCTCCAGTTTTCATACTCGTATTTTACTTGCTATTTATAGCTTTACATGTGTGCAACTTGAAACCAGCCAGTTTGAAATGTTCTAATCTCAGATTTTCCATAAACATTCCTTTCTGCACCGAGACCCCTGCACACCGAGTTTATGAAAACAATCCCCTCCAGGCAAAGGTTTTTCTAATTCCCTGAATATAGGGAGAGAAGTTTATAATGAAGTGTTGATAGGACCTTCAGTGTACTGTTGTGAATTTGGCTATCTGCAAACATGGTGATAATTAGTTCTCGAGCATTTTGCTGAATAAAGGGTAATTTTACATTTGTGCTTGGTGTTTCTGTAACTTATTTTCAAAGAAAACCTGCTTTTGAATATGCAAATAGTTCTGCTGTGACAACATATACTTTCCAATTTCAAACTACCTCTTTCCATATGAAGAATTACTGCAAAATAATTGATTCTGCTCAAATGTCGTCTATTAACCAGGTTTAATGTTTTCTGTAAGAGGCCTTACAGAGTGATATTTCAGACACACACACAATAATATGAAGCTATTAGGCATTTCCCCCATATGTTAATACTTAAAGGCTACCCTGACAGACACTAATGTTAGTAAGGGGGTTCAGGGGCAGGCCTTCCCTTGTTGTTGGGTATTGCTGCAATTACGGCACTGGTGCGATGCAGTTTGGGAGGGCGAGCGGCCGGCTGCCCCTGCAATGTCACAGGCCTGGTGCGGGTTCACGTTGCCCATCGCATGGCTGCAATCTGGGGAGTTCCACACCCAGGGATGCTCCTGGTAATTTCTTCCCATTCCCATCGGTGGTAATGCCTGGCTGGATGCAGAGGGCTGGGAAACACCAACAAGGCCTCTAGCATTTATGGGCTTGCGTGTGTGGGCCATGCACGTGGACCTGATGGTTGGACTTTATGACATTGGGGTTGACGTTGTGGATGGGCTTGATGATCTTGAGAGCTGTGCTGCAGCTCACGTGGCTCTGAGCCCACCTTTGGTCAGCTGGGACGCCTGTGGTGAAAGCCACCTGGGCAGAATTCATGAATTCACCTAGACACAGCCTTTGTGCTGTTCCCGTCTCCCTCGAGTTAACTTTGGAAGAATTTGGCTGGATGTTGCTGGAATGAGACCACTGCTCGGGCAGCCCAGTCCCCCATCTCTTCAGTCTGCTTTCAGCAGCACTTAAAAAAATGTTAAATGAAAACAGTGTAAGTGTGCGTCTTATCACAGGCTCTGCTTCTGCACTCCCTGTGTGCTCCAAATTGCTGTTCTGGGCTCCTGGTGGGGCGGGGATGCTGAAGGAGGGTGTTCCCAGAGCACCTTTCCTGTGATATGGCTCGATATCAATGCTTTTGTCTCTAAAAATCCTGACCCTTGGCTAAAAACTACTTACCTGGCTTTACCAGTTTAGAAACTAGCTCCTTTGTCCAAGATTAATTTGAATATGGCTTTTAAAGGGTATTTCTCGCGTGACCATTGCCTTTGAAAAAAAAAAAAAATCTGTTTTTTAAACTCTGACTAAAGAGGATTTGAAGAGCCAAGCTGCTGGCTGGGCTCACCAGCCATGCCCAGCCGAGGGGCTGTGTGCACCCCAGATTTTGACAGTGAGCATTAATCATTCATCTCTTCCACGCTGCTGCTTCCTCCTGGCCTCACCTCCCTGGCACGCCGGGAGCTGCCAGGCTGGAGGTGCAGCCCGCGACCTGATGCTTGAATGCAGAACATGAGCTTCGAGTGTTTGAAGTATCCATGGTAAAGGACCCCCTGGAAGGAAGGGTTTGCAGCAGGAGCTCGGAGAGATCTGTAGCTATGGTGCTGCAAACAGCACAGTGGTGTGGTAATGCTGTGTGAAATACTGTACCCTCAGATTACGTTTTAAGGAAAAAAGCGTTGCAGCAAGCTGACACTTCCCCCTTGGTGTTTGGCTAGTCCCTTCTGCGCATGGTGGACCGTGGTTAGTGCTGCGGCAGAAAGCAGGGTAGGAAAATTACAGTAGTGGAAATTAGGGATGAGGAGAGGGGCAAAAGTGCACCCTGGTGCTCCACTGCTCCCTGTCCTTTCTGTGGGTTCTGCTCAGCTTTGGGGGGCTGGGTCTTGCAGGGCCTCTCCACTGATTGCACAGGGCTGGGAGGACCATGATTGCATGAGTCCGTGATTCCGTGGTGCCATGAACGCAGGGGAGCCGGGCAGCGCGCGGGTCACACCGCGCGTAACCTGTGGGAGCGCTGCTAAATGCGTCGCCTCCTTTCATATTGCATTTGCAGAGAAAGTGCAGTTTTATTGAACATTAGGATTGAATTCTTAACTGACTAATCAATTTTAGTAGTAAGTTAAAATGCCTGGTAGTAATGAACAACTGCAACCATTAATCAGGGTTACAGTAGATTAACAGTTGTCAGCATTTATGCTAATAGTACTTAGATACCGTAGGCTTACAAGTGGGACTTCCCGCTCCCATATTTCTCTAAACACGTGCAGCGCTTCTGCTTTGCACTTACCAAATATTTTCTCCATTCCTGGGCTCACCTTTGGAGGTACAGACCTGGCCAGCGTGCATGGCGGTGACCCAGCATCTTTTCCTGCGCACTCGGTTTCACGTCAAAAGAGATGGAAGGGGTTCATTTGTCCGACTACTTGACTGTTTAATTTGATCTGGTGTGCAATGAAACCAAGACAAATGGAGTGTTTTTAATGAAACTATTTAACAGTCTCTGGCAGCTCCAGAAATCAGGAAGCACTAGGAAAATACAATTAAAGGAGTTTGGGGGGGAGTAAATAAGAAATGCGCTTCAGGATTCCCTTACCAAATTCATTTGGCTTTCAGTATTTTATCCCAGTAAGTGGATATAAGCCAATGAAGCAAAATTTTTGTTCAAAAACAACCAAAATAGAAAGAGGCCTTAAACCTTCATGGGTCTTTTGAACATTTTTCTTCATCCGTTTTATTGGGATATTTTTCAGTTTGAAGCTGGGATTTCCTAAAATCTTTTTAGTATGCAGTCTTCAATTAGCTGATTACTATAGATTATAGGCATACTTTGGATTCCTCATCAAGCTGTCTAATAGCTGGATCGTATTGATTGTCCTTCAATTAATCATGTCCTGCATTTTCATTTATCAAAACCAAAATACATGTAATTAACTCTGAAGTGATACAGCTCACCGTAAAGTGATTTTGCTACTGCTATTGAGATAGCTCGGTAGATAATACTAATAGGAAATGCAAGTTGAAATTAAATTAATGGTATCGTGTCCATCATCGAATAGTAATTAGAAACCTAAAAGTGAACGGTGGTGGAGGGGAATCCTTTGGCATGGCAGGTACAGATGTTTGTGTATGGTTTTGTCTCTCCATCCTGGGGACTTGCCATTCTCGAGTTTTTGAATGATTGCCATCAGTCTGTTCGAGCAGATGCAGAAAATGCCCCAAATTTCTCTCCAGGTGCGGGATGAGGACCGGGAGGGTGCAGGATGAGGAACTACAGAATTTTTTTCACATCAGTGGGCCATTTTATAAACAGGGTGTACTGGATAACATTGTTTTGCTTGAAAAGCAACTTTATTAATTTGAGTGTAATCTCTCCTTACCCTGACGTTCGTATTGAAATTGGCTCTATGTGCTTAATTCCGTGACAGACTGAATTGGAATAAATAATATACAATATCCCTAAACCAGCTTGCTTCAATTGGCGTGATATTTATGAGCAGTGTTTCTGAATTGCTCATCATGGCTGAGACTTTAAGCTGTAGTTTTATTCATAAACACAACTGTGTGTAAATGAGGGGAGCACAGAGTATTTGTGTACGGAATCATTCATCCTTCCAACTAAAATGGACATATTCTGTAAATGTAGGCTTTTTTTTTTTTTT
>VXAV01013277.1:0-16145 GCA_013399715.1 Alectura lathami | reverse complement strand
GGCTGCCCAGAGCAGCTGTGGGTGCCCCATCCCTGGGGTGCAGAGGGGGCTTCGGGGTCCCTTCGGTCCCTTCCAATCCAGCCAATGCTGTGGTTGGTGAAGCTTTTTCCACTGTGACACCTGAAATCAGCAGCCTTCTGGGAAGCCCAACATTTCAACACTAGGGTTAAAAACAATGCTTTAATGCATACAGGAGACTATTTCAGTCTTCTTCCAATGGAACATCCCAATTTTAGTTATCTTCATGCAACTATTTAAAACTAATTTCTGCTGTGTTTGTTTGCAAAACATTGACTTGGGTGGAATTAAGTGCTGGGTTGGCAAAAGGCCTGTGAAAGGCTCATGACTAATGTAGGCAATCAGGCTGGTGTCACCTACTTGTCATCACTTTAAGGTAATTTAGTGAATCAGTGGCTTTGTGTGAAGGAATAATAGCATTATTTTAATCTCAAAAGATCAGGCACAGGGAAATAAGCTTTTGGCATTGTGCTGAAGAATACACCTAGTGTACAAGCTCTGCCTGTCGAGCTGAAGTAGCCCGTTTTGGATGCACAAGTTGAAGTAATCAAGTATTACTAATAGCCAATTTGAAATGAATAGGCATTTACATTTTTCTGTGCATAACAAAGGGTTTCACAGCACTGCGCTGAGTTTGCTGAGGTCCACACACCACAGCAGGCCCCCACCACCCTGCAGCATGCTGGGCGCATCACCGATTCAGCACAAACAAATCCCCTGAGCCCGCCTGGCTTCCAGCTACCCAAGGCAGCTCACCAAGAGCCAAGGCAAGTCACCAAGGCAGAATGCAACATACACACACAAACAAGTTCCAGCCAGCTTGCAGAGAGCTAATCCCAGCGTTCTGATCACAGGGAAAAGCTTTCAAGAAAACACACACACAATAGACCCCAGCCTCCAAAAACTATGCCTAAAAAGATCTGCAGTCTCAGGAGAAAGGAAATTAACTCTCCCCCCTACAGAATCGCTCAAGAGGTGTTTTTTTTTTTTTTTGTGGAAAAAGTACTATTGTGTACTATTGTATTTGAAGCAGAACATGAGCTTTGTAGAAAGGAAGAATTTCAGCCTGTCACTCTTACACGTCATCCTCAGTGCCGCATCCCGGCTCACAGCACATCACTGCCATCACAGTAGCAGTAACTATCAGGCTATCACACACAACACTTCTTACTCACATTAAAGGGGGCAGACTTGCAAACAGGCTGTATTTTTACATTTGTTTACAGTGAAAGCCTAGATAATTCTTATCAACAAGATCCTTTATTACAAGCACATTGCGACTGTTCTGCTTAACCCTTATTTTGTTTTTCCCCACTCATCCCTGCTTTCTACAGCCTGCCCTGCGTTATCAGCGGGCTTGTGCTTGCTGCACAGCTCTGCTCCCTGCCTGCTGACCACCTCCCCCACCCTGGAGCACAGCACTGGAGGATTTTAGCCCAAGTGCTCAGATCTTACTGCAAACCCATAACAGAAAGGACCAAAGGTGAAGGTTTCCAATTCAAATTGCTTGCTCTAACTTCAAGGAATATTTACATTAAGTTCTGTACCTAGAGATTTCCTTAGCTGTATGTTGTCAAACAGCAAGAATTAGCATACTAACTTGTATTTTTATGCATCTTGAAGTGTTTTAAAGGATTTTTTAAACAGAAATGTTTCCTTGTGGCCATAAGACAAGGCAGTTTCTGACAGGCCATAATCTGAGACACCTTTTGCACACAGACTAGAACAAAGAGATTATCAATAAACCAATGAAGATGACTTTAAAATTTAATGGATATTTCCTATGATGTCATTTAGCATGATGGAAAGTCCAATGTAATGTAGCAAAATTTAATCTGAAATTACAAAAAAACAAATTGCTGCTTACTACAAGTAACAGAGAACACGCTGTAAGATGCTCAGCTCAGCGCTGGCTGACCCCGTGTCAGGGTGGCACAGGACCAGATGACTAATCACTGCCATAAAGTAGTTGGATATTTTTACATCTCCAAGTATTTTGCAACAAGCATCATTCTTGGATGCCCTTCTTGGCTCAGTCTCAAACTGGCCACAACCCCACACAGAACTGCCTCCACTGTGACTCTGCAAACAAAAACGACCAGAGATGCAGGAGGGTTTTCCCACTGTCAGAGCGGCTCTGGCTCCATGAGCCATCTCCCAGGGATATGAAAGCATCTCCTGGGTTTGGACAAGGCACTGTGCGATCTCCCAGCTCCGGAGCAAATACAGAAGTTAAACAGAGGAGAGGGAATGTGCAAGGCCTCCTCCAGCTGAGTAAAAGCTCAGCTTTTGCTGAGTGAGTAAAAATACAAAGGAAAATTAAAAGGAAAAAAAAGTCTGTGAGAGCAAAGAAGAAAGCAGCACTAAGAAACTGAAGCAAGACGAAAGATGACCTCTGACAGCACGCTCCATCATCTGTTGATGCAAGGAGCTACCAGGACAGCTGGGGCTTGCTTCAGTTTACTGTCATGTGCAAGAAGGGGTGACACAGTAACAAGCTGGTTTGGTTTTCTCAGCACAGGAGAAAAATTGCAGTAAAAACAGACTCAGACAAAATGAAATGTTAGACAGACCCAGACAAACTGTTTTGTTTTCATTCCTGTGAATTCTTTGCTTCTTTATAAATAAAAGCTCATTTTGACATGAAAAATTAATGCGTTCCCCTTTGAAACAGGAACACAAATCCACTTTTAATTGCTATGTTATTAACTTTCTCTTGCTATTTGCTGAAAGTAATCTGAATTTGAGTAATTTTGCTTTGTCTCATACTGAAAGCTGCTTGCAGGAAACCCTTCATTTAAAAAAAATTGCTTAGCTATCATTAAGGGTACATGATTTGTACCAGAAAGTACCAGAAAGGTGCAAAGAAGAATTCGCTTGTGCCTTGGAGAGTTCTATTAAAATAAACTGTTTTGGCATTCTGGGGTCAAATTGCTGGGAATTTCAGCTTCTGTTCCATAGGCCACCATACACAGGCCAGAGCTATTCATCACGGAACCCAAAGGAAAGCTCCCTGCCGCTCAGCACAATGGCATGCCCAGGGGACAAGGATGA
This sequence comes from Alectura lathami, assembly GCA_013399715.1. NCBI lineage: Eukaryota > Metazoa > Chordata > Aves > Galliformes > Megapodiidae > Alectura > Alectura lathami. The sequence goes on along the minus strand of VXAV01013277.1, from coordinate 13,073 downwards.
AGCCTCCCTTTGAATGTTGCTAGTCGTAAATGTTCTGCTATAAGGGGAGAAAGAAACCACAGGAGTGAACTCCAGATATTGTTTCAGTTCAGCAATGACACCCTCAAGAGGCGTCTTGTGAGTGGCATCACATGAATCACCCCCAGTGCATTTGCTAGGTTTTTGGAGTAATCCTTCCCCACCCATGTTTGTTGGAAGTGCTTTTATCTACACCTGTTCACCATTCAAGTTTTGAAACACCACAGCCCAAAGCCCACTCAGTTTCTCTATTCCAGAAGGCTCCTCCAGGGACTGCACCTTCCTCCTCTTCCTCCCCAGCAGCCCTTCCAAGGGGAAGCTCCCTGCAGGCTGTGCCCCAGGACACACCAGGACCCCCCACAGCCCCCTCCAAAACCTACTGAAAGCTGTGGTCAACCTTAATCTAACAGTATGACAACGCAAGGATGAATTACAGTATTTGCAGCACAAGGAGAAACAGCTGTTAGCAAGTCGGGAACAGTTGTTGGAAAGCTGGAATCCATCTGCTGGCCCATATCCTACACCGCTGGTGCTGCCAACACCCAGCAGGCACAGCCAAGCCACACACCTCCTGCACCCACCACAGAAGCGTGAACCAAGTACACTGGAAAAGACCTTTGAGATCCAGTCCAGCCACCAGCCTGACCTGCCGAGCCCCATCGCTAACCACACCCCTTGGAGGGCCACATCCACATGGCTCAAACACCTCCAGGAATGGGAACTCCACCACTTCCCTGGGCAGCCCATCCCAATGCTTGACCATCCTCTCCATTAAGGGATCCTTCCTAATTCCAACCCAAGCCTCCCTGCCACAACTTGAGGCAATCTCTTGGCCTTCTTGAGAGAAGAGACCAACACCATTCATGCTGCAGCCTCCTTTCAGGTACTCAGAGAGCAATGAGGTCTCCCTTCAGCCTCCTTTTCTCCAGGAAAGACCACCCCAATTCCCTCACCTGCACCTTGTGTTCTCTCAATTCCTGAATCCCTTGAACAGCTTCTCTACAAAGGCTCAACACAGCATCACCGCTGGACAAGGTATCTGGAAGTTGCAATCTTGTGATCTGCCAATTAAAGCCTTGCCTTCGTCACTCCTATGTGAGTTGGTCCCCAGAGGCCAGATGCTCTGATGCACCCAGAGCAATCCCATCCCCAAATTACAGGGGATCTTCCTCCTTCCTAGAGCACTTCCTGACCACAGGAGTTCAGCCCAGCACCATGGCAGCCAGCACTGAGTGCACATGGGCACCCATCAGTAGCTGCTGGTTGTTTGCATTCAGAGCAGACCCTTCCACTGCCATGGTTTGGGGAACGAAAAAGCCAGGAACCGTGCCAGGCTGCACAAGAACACAGTGGCAGGAGACCAGATTTCCCTGCAGCTTCGTGAGCAGAGACCCAGTCTCCAGCAAGTTCTCTGTCCTCCTGTAGGCATCGCACAATGGAGCCAGGTCTCCACAGATGCTCAGAGCTACGTTGGATCAAGGAAGAGTTTTGAAAACCTCTTCCCTGTGCTCCTGTGAGAAAAATCAAACCTACTGATATGCTGGAACAATGGGAGCAGGACAAGAGACACCACCAACGTGTCATTATCTGCAGCCTTGTCTGACATTTCAGAGCAGCAGGTTGTGTCCACACAACCACGCATGCTGCAGAGCTGGGTGCTCAGGAGCAGCAGTTTCCTTGGCTAGCAGGGAGGTGCCACTGTTTATTAATATTGACTTGCTCCCACCACCTGTACAAAGCAGTATGAAATAAATCCATTTGACATCTGCAATTTTTGGTGATTTGCAGCTGCTTCACATCCAGTAAGGCCCTAGCAGAAGGGCAGCTGTCACACAGACTGATAGCTGTCTCCAGTAAGAAAAGGAAATTAAATAAAAAACCTGTTAAATTGTTGTTAAGGGTTTAACTGCATCTGACAAAAACAAGGCAGCTCAGGTTCAAGGATGCTCTTCTGTCCTTAAGTCTCCTGCTCAGCATCACATCACATCCATCCAAGTGCACCTCCTGCTGTACCGGGAGCCAAAGGCTGCGCAGAACACAGCGGTTACCTCTGGATTTCCAGGCTTTTGCCCACTTTAGCTAGCCCCATAACATCGTAGATGTTGACTCCAGTTTGTCTCACCTTGTGCTCTCCAGTGTCACAGACTCTTTATACCAAAAGGGAAAAGAAAAAAAAATAGAAATAAAGAAGTCACTACAGCTTGTACAGCTCTGTTTGTCTTCGCGTTTGACATGGCCAGAGGGAGTGAGCTGGAGCCCGCAGCCCAGTGCCTCCAGCTGAGGAGGGCCCTGTCCAAGGGTCACCCAAAACCCTCCAGATTCCCCATTTTTTGGTGACAACAAGACTACATTCTGGCACAGCTCTATGAAGTCTGTTCCACCAACACCCTCAACACCGCTCCCACCAAAAGGTCTTTTTCCTAACACCTTACATATAAATTTATGTAAGCAGCCCTGCTCAGCCAGCTTAGAAGTCAAGACATGGGGTCAGTCCATCTTCACAAGTCTTTCTCCCCCAATGAAAAAAGCACACAAAAACAGATTTTCTTCTTTTGGCAGCCATCAGAAAAGCTGAGAGGGGAGCAAAGCATATAAAGCAATTTCTCCTATCTCCGGCACTCAGTAGCACTTTTGTCAAAGTGACAACACTGACCCTAATTCCAGCTGTCACCACTCCCCCACCAAACAGGGACACAGCATGCAGAGGGGGTGGGGACATGTCCTCCTGCTCTAGTACCAAGAGGCCACCCATCTCAGACCCACACAAACTTTTTGCACTTGCAAAGGCCCAAAGTGAAGTGCAGCCTCCTGAAATCATGGCTGTCCATAACCAGCAAGAGGAGCACGAAGCAATGCTGGAGGAATCATGAGCTGGGACCTGTGTTTCTCACTTGCAGCTGAATAAATGCTTTGCCAATGCAAAATGAAACAGCTGCAGAACCTCTAGAGGGGGAAAAATGGACTGGACAGAAAGAGGCTTTATTTGCAGATTCATTGGGTTTTCTTCACTTTTAGATACTAAACAGAGGCAACTTCAGAAGTACAACTTCATTTCAGAGCAGCAAAGTCAAAATGTTTCCATTAGGAAATGTCAGAAGGGAATAATCGATTAAAAACAGGTTTCCTTTTTCAAAGTTGTTTGTTAAAGCAGCTGAGGAGTTGAGGGTAGATTTCTAAATAATTCAAAACATCATTGATTGAAATATTCTACCTCATCATCCTGACATGCCTAGGGTTACAGGTGTAAACACTGAGCTGGGGCCAGACTCAGATCTGCTTTCATCAAGTGTCACCTGAAGGTGAAGGAGGACATCAAGCCTGACCTAGGCAAGGCAGGGCCAGCCCCAGGGGTGAGGACAGCACCAAGGAAGCCTCCGCAGCTGGTGCCTCCTCCAGGGGATGAGGAACACATCAAAACAGCACCCTGATTAGAAACCTGAAGATGAGGAGGACCAAAAATGTCTTGCTGTTGTGGGGATTAACAAACTATAACAAAGCAGTGTCCACAAAAACATAAATCCCAGCTTCCTAATTAAAGCTGACACCATGGGGGTACATGAGAAAGGACGTGCTCCTGCACGACAGACAGAATTCCAAAGGACATCCACTGCCCTCATCTGAAAACCACCACCACCCCCCTCCGCTGCTGTCCCACCGCAGCCCCAGTTGATTTCTCCCTGGCCAAGCCACTGCTTGCTCAGTGCCCGCACATGGCATAGCCCTGACCTGCACCCCTCCGGGTGGCAGGTCACCCTCAGGGAGGCGTTCCCATGGCTGATTTCAGTGCCTGCCCACCCCAGGAGCAAGAGTCTTGGCAAGGACACGGTTTGGGGACTGGAGCCCAGCAAGCACAGACCGTGCAAACTGGTACAGCCACAGCACATGTGGCCACGTACGGTCTAACAGTGACACCAAAGGATCCAGGAATATCAGTTCAACAGCTTTACTTCTGGAAATGGTCTCTGCCTTTCAAGAGCTGTGTTGCTCCGTGGACACAGCAAACCTGTCTCCCTCCAGCCCATACGGAGGCCTGTTTTTTGACAGTTTTTTCGCTGCGGATGCCAATTCAAATCCATTCAGCAGCTCCCTCAAGAGATGACAGCATAACGCTGAAGTTACTGACGTCTGTCGCTGCCTCATGAGATCCCCCACCGACCGCACAACACCCCAGCTCTCCGAATACAAAAGGGATCTGCCATCTCTGAGCTGGTCAAAGAAATCAAGAAGTGGAATCAGTTTCATCACACTTCTCAAACGCTCCAATTTCCCCCATCCCAGACTGTGCACATTTGCAGATTTTTAAGTCAAGACTTGAAAGGGCAATCATTTTTACAGCAATGCCAATGAAAAATGCTAACAGTTAACTTACATTTAGGATGACTAAAGTGGAGCTATTTCAAGGGTAACTCGGGAACATAATCAGGAATGAATGAGTCCCAGGCTGCCTTAAGTAGAAGGCATTTAAGAAAAAAATGCTAAGAGCTGTAAATGGAAGTGTTTTCCTTCATTTGCATCCCAAAAGCCTCCCTTGCTCACCAGTGGCCATGCTCCAGGTGCAGGCTACCCAGCTCAGAGCACAGTAGCTGCTGGAAGCACTCAAAGGATGCTATTACAGCTCTGTCGGGGAGAAGTGATGGCCACGGCCCCGAGCCCAGCTCACACCATCTTGCCTCTCTTAGAGGAGAGTGCCCTGTTCAATTCATTTTACATCAGTTTGGGGGAGGACAAGTCGCATTGCTGCATTTAAATCAAACGTGATTTAACTCTTTTCCATGGTTAGCACAAATCCAAAAGCCAAGCTCCGCTTCGGGCCCTCAGCTGTGGATGAAATCCGAGATTGAGGACATTCATACGGTTGTTTTCCTTCCCCGGCCTTTCAGCCAAGAGCTGTGAGACACAGAGGTTTGCTTTGAATTTCTCCCCTCTCTGCCCTTCAGCATTACAGCATGCTGGACTTGTACACCTGAAGATGACCAGTTCTAATCTAAGAACTTTGGATTCAATTAACACTAATAATGTTTGGTACATGTATGCCATGCAGAAGGTGCACTGCCAGTGTCTGTGTTGTGACATGGCCTCGGCACGGACACCACAGCCTCTGCGGAGCAGTAGGGGTGAGCCCAGGGGGCACTCCTTGCTGGTGCTCACACCCAGACAGGATGCTCAGTTCAAACTTCATGGAAGACAAGTCTCAATGACACACCCTCTCTTGCCATTCCAGTACATTCCAGCTGAAGTCAGTCACAAAGCACTCTAAAAAGCTCTTTCCTCAGGCTCTGCTAATCTGACAATATATCCTCGTTCCCACTTTTGTTAGAGAACAGGATCCTGGTGTCACCTACCATAAGGGAAAGGAATCAACATGAGGACCCAGTGCAGAGCACATTCACAACCATGGCGCTCATGATCTAACAGCACAGCTCAGACAGCAGCAGGTGATCTTCAGGCATCAAATGTTTTCCTAGTGTGAGTCTGCTGATTCCTTGTCAGACCAAGAAAACAAAGCTCAACTGCAATTCATCTGGAACAGGAATTAAAGGACATAGTGAACAAGTCTAGAAAGGGTGTCTGTGTGCGCCTGTATTTATGTGATTCCTGTACACAGAAGAGCATGCCTGCTGAAGACCTGCCTGCTGCTGCCTTTTACAGATAACAGAACCTGACTGGGATGTGGGAGTCAAACATCAACACCCAGAGAAGCCACGCAAGGAAGCCACCTGGCAGACATAATTACAGCATGCAGACACATCCCTCAGAGGATGATGATGGGTGAAATTGTTTAAGGTAAAGATGCAGACTTGCATCTTGTTCTTTCTTAGCCCTGTATATAATCCTAAGGCACAAGAGAAGCAGAAAAAGCACTTTGAGGTAGGACAGGAGATGTAACGGAGACACACAGGGGAGAACTGCAGTTGTGGGCAGTCTTTGTGACATTTACTCCATCAACTCCACAAATGAAACATGTTATCACTGCAATTAAACCACTTGTCTATACTTGAAGCCATTTTTCCACAAAACATCTGCTCTAAGGGGATGTTTGAGTGCATACTCAATTAAAAAAAAAAATAACCACACAGCCACCACCAGCAATAACAGGAGTATCTGCTTCTGACTCCATCAGCTGTGTGCTAGCTGCCACTGACACAGCATACCCAGCTCTACAGCTTTAAAGTAGGGGGGTCTACACCCCACTGATCTGAGGAGCTCAATGGGAGTTTGGTTTTTATATCCCCCAGCTGGCAGTTCTGGAGTGTTCTCAACATCCAGCAACCACGGAAACATGAGCCATGTTACAGGAGGTGCTCTCTGCTTTCATAAACAGACTGCAGGGAAATGCTCTTCATTTTCCTTGACCAATTGTGTCAGAAATAAAACTAAAAATAACTGGGCTGGACTCCTTGCTAATTTCATGGGGTACGTTTCTGGAGACATAATAAAAAGATCAGCAAGCAGAACAAATGTGTTTCACTCGTGCTAATAACCAAGTAGAAAATTACAAAGAATGACAACCATGAAATCACCCAACTACCTTTCCGCACCTAGCACACAACCAGCTCTGCAGGTAATGTATCTACAGCTGGAAACACGCATTGTTATGCACAGCCTTTGTAAGAAAGTAGAAGTCTTAATTTGTCAACATTACAAGAATTTTTCAAGATTTGATCCCAACTCTACTTCTAGCAAGTGCTCCCTGCACATTATGTCTAGGGCAAGCTGAGAGGATGCCATCCAGAAACTGTAGCACCTGTACAACCAGTGACTTTTTTTTCTTTGCTTTCTTAAGCACTCAATACTTCAAGGGGGGGAAAAAAAAAAACAAATCACCCAAAGAGGATTTCTGAGCTTTTGTGCAGCCCTCCAGACACACATTGCAAAGCCATAGCTCACAAGGACAAGCTGGGCACCAACTGGGAGTCCCATGGATACAGCTGGCTCCTCTTCAGCCAGGACCCCAGGACCTACACTCACCTCGCTAAACTGCTTCCAGCCCAGAGCTGCTCCCTGCCCAGTCTGCTCAGCCACAGAAGTGACTCTGTGGTCACCAGAAAAGTGCCACAGGCAGTGGTCGGGAAGCAGCTCCATGTCCTGCTGGTTCCTCAGCTGAAGCTGCCTGTGTTCCTGAGGTTGGAACCGACACTGCAGTTTGACCAAACAGCCTGTTTCCTTAGGATAGATTTCTTTTAAGGACATGTGAATAAGCCAATGCACACCAAGCAACTGCATTTCCAAGTTACTTCAACAGAATAAATTGATAATCAAATTCTGATCACGAAGACAAAGCAGTACGTTTAAATAGCTCTAAATGACCAAATCACCAGATTAACCCAGCACGTAATCAAACTGAGCAATGAGGTTCAAAATGAAGTTACTTAGCACTGGTCTTGCTGGGGGAGCATGCAAGAGAGGAAACAGATGGGTTTAGATCCAACACCTGGGTCAAAGGACTCTCAGCTGAGGTGGCCATCATGGTTTCAGCATGCAATGGTCATCTCAAGTCCAACAAAAACTCACTGTTAAAATTTCCTTAGTCAAACACTAAAATTACATTTTTCTTCCATAGCAGAAATATCATTATTACAGCTTTAAAACAAAGAAAACAGTATACAAACACCCTTTGACTTCAAACTTACGTGTTTGATGGGCATAACCCCTTCTCACAATTAAGCCATTAAAGCTCTCCCAGGTGCAAATGAAGTTTGGTATGTTTCTTCTGCAGGAAAGCAGTGAAGTTCATTCCATCTGCCCCATGACCAGGCTAAAAAACCTCACAAAATGGCAAAAAAAAAAAGTATAGGGGAAAGTCAATCTTCTGAAAAAAAAAAAAAAAAGGAAAAAAATCTACTTCCCAACAAGCTGTAGCTCCTGATTCATAGAATCAATCAGGTGTCTGTCCCAGACTAAGGTCTCATCACCTTTGATGTCCGCAGAGAGATGACCTCAGCTGGGACCTAAGCAAGCTCAGGCCCAACCCTGGCCTTGGCTCTGACCTGCTGTTAGCCCAGGACACGCCTCCACCTCAATATTCTCAATTTGCAGGGGAGAGGAATTCTGATTTTCTTCCATAAAGTATTTTGAGATGTGCAAAGGGTGCTACAGTACCACAATACTGCTGTGCTTGTCACTGCGCTGGCTGGATGCCGTTCCTGAAATACTTCACTTTTTCCAGCATAAGGCAGCACTTCAGATGTCAGACAGGCCAGAGTCTCAGCTCCTGCACCCATCGGTACAGGCTGGCCTCCAGAACCAGTGCTTTCAGCCCTGCACACATCAAGCGCTGAGCTCCCCTGCAAAGAAGCAGCCCCCACGCCTGCCACCCCCAGCATCCTCTGTTCAAGGCTCACATCAGCGCATGCGCAAGCCCAGGATGACCTATTTGCAGTGCCATCAACTCGAAGAGGAAATGCAGAAAGCTTCCTTAAGAGACACCCAGCACAGGCCACAAGGTCTAAACAGAAAAGGGGAGGAAAAAAATGATTCTTGGGCCTACAATACAGTATTATAGGAATAAATAAAGCCATGCACTTTTGAACTAATTGCATTTGCACAGGTAATTAGAAGCAGCAGCACCCACAAAGCCTCCCCACAGCATAATGCCAGGACAGGTTTCCCTTCTCCCTGCCCAGGCCAGAGCACAAGTGACAGCTGCCATTTTATTAACAGCTCCATTAAAGCAAGCAGGAGCACATCCAAGCAAACAACCCCAAATCGATAGCAGAGCTGAAATTTACACCCAGGTGAGCAGCAGAGGTGGAGCAGGGCTGAGAGGCAGCCAAAGCAGTGCATGGAGGGCAACATGCCTGCCTTGGGGCAGTGCTGGACTCCCAACTCCACCCTGAGCTATGAAAAGTTACTTTTTTTTAAAAAAAAAAAAAAAAAGATAAACAGAGCCAAAATGCACCCTGATGTGCTGCAGAGGAACAGCTGCCACAGTGCAGCAGCACAGAGCTGCACAAGCTACTCTAGGGGCAAGACATTTGCTCTTCACAGGTAAGTTTATGGCACAAAGCCTCTCCTGACACAAATCATCTCCTGCAGCTTCAGCTCAATGCAGATGAGAAGCGGATTCCTCCCAAGAGGAGGGAAACTGCACTGAGCCTGTCTGTGGCTGTAACTGCCCCAAACACAACTCTCCTTCCCTGCCTGCAGCCCCATGTCTCAGGGGAATGAATACACCCAAGCTCAAGTGTTCTGGGCATGAGAGATGCAGCTGAGCTGCGCTGTTTGGGTTAGCTGGCTTTGCTCCTGATGTGCAGCAATTGCTTCTACCCTACCCCTCCACCCTCACGTGTGAGAAAAAAAATGCACCATTGCAAGCTGCAAGTCACCTCCAGCCCCATGAACAAGCTCAGGCAGCAACCAACTAACGGGAACAGCACTTCCAAGCACTTTGTGTCCCTCGTCAGCTGCCAGGAGGTGCAACAGCATTTGCTCCTGCCTCAGCAGTGCTACCTGGGTGCAATCAAACGGACATTTGCTAAAAGGGATACTGGGGAGGTAATTAAAAATACTTTGGATTCAATTTATTCCATTTTGCAATAACAGCAAACAGTTTTACAGCACACTGTGTACCGACTCTGAGCCAAAGCTGACTTCATCAACAAGCCTAGCATTATTTGCTCGAGCAGATCAGGACTATGGCATTTGTGGACTTAGAAAAAAGTCTTTGCTACACACATGCCCTTGTGAATTATGATTGATTAGCACTCTGCCAAATTAAAAACAAAACCAAAATAAAAACCTGGACCGTTCAGTAGTTTGCTGTTAAACTGAATCAAGCTGTACTGCATCACACTGCTGCTTCAGCAGAGAACAGGGATTTCTAAAGAAACAGCCCCAAACAGAGCCTGCACATTCCTTCCATTAGCCCGCTGCCATTTGTTTTATCCTCCTGTTGAAAAGCAGCAAATCCCAGTTTGTATCTCAAACATTCATTAATCTTCTTCTGACTTTGCTCAACAGAGCATGCAGAGATTAAAACCTGGGCACTGCTCCTTCAAACACCGAGGCATCCTTCCCAGCCACCAAGGATGAATGAACAGTTTGGCTGTCAGCTGAAGTTAAACAAAGCAAGAGGAAGATTTGAGGTAGGCAAAATGTAATGATCCAGACCGACACTAGGCCAAGTTACCAGAATTGACTCCACTGGATTTGTAAACTGATACCTGGCCCCACAAGACAGGGCACCTTCCAGGCTGCAGCAAAACGGATGACACGGCCAGCACTTGGTGTGCACCTCAGTCCTCAGGGACTAGTGAAGCACAGCTCCGAACACATGCATTCATCTTCCTCAGGGAGGGTCTCCAGGGAAAAATCCCAATGGAGATGTGACCTTCAGTGGCATCCCTTCACTGACAGGGTAGGGGTGGCAGCTTCTCCAGCCAGAGGTGGAGGTGGTCAGCTGGCCACCTGGGGCAGGACCTGTGTTTGCTCAGCTGGCCACACAGAGGTTAGCTGTGATGGAGCCCCGGGGTGGGCTCACCTGGAGACAACAAGTTAAATGGGACAGATTAACCTCAAATACTTGGCTCCACAGAAACCTTCCATAGCCTGCAGTAAGCTCTGGATGGGCACTGATCTCATGGAAGTTCAGTGCACTGAGTACCTTCACATTTACAATGATTTATAATAGTATTATAATGCTTATAATAAATACACCAACACATAGCAAAAGTACTCAGCCTTGGGCTCTGGCAGCTCAGGGCCGTGCCCACTGCCCTGTGCATGTTCCATGCCCACCACCCCCTGGGGCAGAACCTTTCCCTCACACCCCCTGACCCTCCCGTGCCGTGCCGTGCCCTCGGGCCCTGTCGCTGTCCCCAGAGAGCAGAGCTCAGCGCCTGCCCCTCCGCTGCCCTGGCAGGGAGCTGCAGGCCGCCATGAGGCCTCCCCTCAGCCCCCTCATCAGCCCTCTAAGTGCTTTTTTTTTTTTTTTTTGGTCAGCGAGCAGTGTTAGTGAAGTTGCTGTCAGTGAAGTTGCGAGCTAACCAAGGCAGAAGGTGAGAAAAGCCCTTCGGGACTGCGTTTCCCACCTCAAGGTGCCAGCGCACCGGGCTGGGGCAGGCATTCGATGAAGCCCTGCTCCCACTCGCACCAGCGCTGCAGCCACGCAGCATCAAGGTTTCAGTGCCGGATCCAAAAGAGCCATCCCCAGCCTCACAACTGCCCATCACTTCAGGAACAGCTTTTTTGTTTCATTTCTGCAGCAAAGTGAAGCGTCCCCGTTTCTTCCTTCAGCAGCTTACGGACTGAGAGGTGTATCGAATGAGAACATAATGCTGTCACCAAAACATTTATTTCCCTGAAAACAATCTTCACGCAGTGGAACTGACAATGTTTTTTGGTAACACTCGAGGACAAGTCAAGGACAGATAAAAAAGATGCAGTTTAATTTTTGCTTTGCCTCCAGTGGAGAAATAATTCTTTCAAATGTAAAATATCTACTTCACTAACTTCATCACACAAAGCATATTGGGGAAGAAACACATTATTATCATTTCAAACCAGAGTGAAGTGCAAAGCTTTAAGCTTGGGTTAGAAGATGCAATCGAAGGTTTGCAAACCCTACAACTTGGAAAACATTTTTATGGCAATTACATAAGCTGAGGAGAATGTCAAAGGCATGGAATAGTTAGTGCTCTAAATATGCAGGGGAAGCAAACAGGAAGCACAAGGCCTTGTGACCCTCTGCCCAACATATCTCCTGCAGGAGCACCTGCCTCTAGGGCTGCCTGGTACAGCAGCCAGGAGGATGAACGCCCACCATGGGTGCTTCCAGCTGCAACCCTGCATTTGGAGATGACCAAAGGCTTCTGCATCCCACCTGTGGTAGTCAGCGTGCAGGCACAAAGCCTGAAGAGACCAGCCATTGGATTTAGGTGCTGCTGTACATGTATGGCAATCAACCCATCTGCTTTTGATCAAAAATGTCCTGAAGTGGTCTCAAGTCCACTATTATACCCCCTTCCACTGCACCCTCCCTTGCCCTCTTTGAGGGAGAATTGCTCCACTGCAGTCTGCAGCCATTTCCTTAGTGTCAGCCTGCACTGCCCAGCAGGGTGGGCTCCAAGAGCAGCCTGACACCCCTCCCAAGGGGCAGCAGTACAAATCTTACCTAGGAACACTTCATGTCGACCCAGTAAAACACTACATAAAAGTTGCCTCTCTTGCTCAGGGTATGACAGTTCTCTCCAGCCCTTCCTCTGGAAGTCATATTGCAAACGAGCATTCGGCGCAGTTTGCAGCCAACAGGTTAGAGTGGGAAGAAAGCGCACAACCAGAGCAGTCCTGCTGCTGTAACTCAAGCTGTTTCCTCTAGTCCTCTTCTTACGGAAGCATGGAAACACTCCTTCCATAAAGCTTCCTCCTCCTTCACACCCTGTAAGCTCTCACTGAAGCTGTCCAGAGGAGCCAAGGACAAGGCAGTTCAAACAACCCCAACGAGAAGGATCCTCACCCATCCATCAGCAGCCCCAGGGCAGGCTGCGGTTGCACTGTGTCCAGCACACTGACAACAGAGCAAATGAAAATAAAGATACAGCCACAATGGGAAAAGCTCCCAAAACACAGAGAAGTCTTCATTTGGAGGAAGATGTCCAACTTGCAGACATCTCAGAGCCAGGGACAGCTCAGCCACCGCACAGCAGCATGCCACACCACTGCATAAATTCAGCACAGGCAGATGGCTGATTTGACTAAACCCACGCGAGTTTACTCTGGAGCTGATCCATCTGTCCCATGCCAGAGTTTTATGGCTCATGTCTAATTCAGCTCCACTACTTCATAAATTTCAGGCAGAGGGACTCTCAGGAGGGTAGCCTTCACTTTTCAACATATTCCCCGTGCATGAGCAATGGCCAGGAGCACTGCTAGAAAGCAGCTGGGCAGAGGACAACGTGCAGAAGGCCATCACGGGTGACAGGCAGAAGAGCTGCAGGCAACCACAGTGCAGTGCAACAGGGCAGGACCACAATCAAGCTGGTGCTGTTGAAGTGTACTTTGTACACTCGCAGAGCTCAGGTTCTGCATCTGCCATTTGCAATTTAAATCACAACACA
>VXAV01013274.1:0-19349 GCA_013399715.1 Alectura lathami | reverse complement strand
AAAAAAAAAAAAAAAAAAAAAAAAAAAAAAAAGGTGAAATTCTTGAATAATGAAATACTTATAATTTCCTAGAAGTGGTTATGAAGAAAACCTTTCTGAGAGATGCCCAGAGCAGTATTACATTCTGGAGAAACTAAGACAGAGTCCAGGGGTACATGAAGGTTTTGGGGTGTTAGAAAAACTTCCATAAGCCTCCTTTTGGTTAACATTTGGTCCACTTATGAAGCTGAGTTCACTGCCTTCAGCTTGAGCTCCACTTCAGACTCAAGCCCATTAATTATTATGCTAATGCATGGGAAATAATCTGCCTTGGCACCCAAACACCTCAATGAGGCTTCTCACTCCCAGCTGAGCTTCTGAAGAGATGTCCTTAACCTTCCTTTTTCAGAAATGCAGCACAGTTTACTGGGTAAAGCAGTGCACTGACACCTAGCAGAGAATCCACCAGGATTGCCTTCCTGCCCGTAGTGTTGCTTTGCAATGTAGACCCCTCAGATCCCTCCCTCTTCATTCCTCTGCTTCCAAATCAAAACATGGAGGGACACCAGCCACCTCTGTAGGAAGCTACACAATGGTGGTACCTCAGCACTACCACAAACTGGATGGAATCAGCTGTTGCAAACCTTCTCCCAAGCAGTAAGTTTTTGTAGGCCAGGATGAGTTGCAGATTTCTGAAGACTTTTGGCAGGAGATAAAACTCAACAATTCAGCATTCCACACAAAATCTCTTTTGGACTTGTACTCCAGACCGTTCAAAATGCTACGGGCAGACGCAACAAATGAAGTGGAACCCAAAGCAAAGTCCAAAATTGGAGCTGTCTGGGAAGCTCATAATTCACTTTTTACGTTATTCCCTCAAAATCCTCCATCTGCACAGCAGCTGATCTGCAACAGCTTTATTCTATGACAGCCTGTTCACCTACAGGAACTGATTAAATCCATCCCACATGGTGTTAGACACTGAGGGTTATACTTTCAGCCTTCCAGCTAGTTATTTAACAGATTTATTTAATCCTATTTTTAACCATTGCCCTACCTGATTTTACCTAGCCTAGCAAGTCACTGCAAAGACAGAGGTTTGCATTATGGCATCCTCTTGATCTGAGAATTGCAGTAACAATCAGAGCCCAGAGGTGGGCATACAGTTCACAAAGCACAAAGAATACAGATTTGGCAATGCTCCTTTAGCCCTCATCACTGGCAGGTACTGGGGCCAGCACTGGGGGCCCAAGTTAAAAAAAGAGTTCATCCAAAACATGTTGACAGTCAGCTCCATTATTTTGTTCATTTTATTGCATGGTTGGCAATATCCATGGATGAAATGTTAGCTCATTGTAGTGCTAATTAAATACGTTATTGTTTCTAATCTTTTCTCCTTTATAACACCGTAACTTTATATTTTATTATTCTTTTTATTATTGGCTTCGTTAGTCCCATGGCTAATGCTTGCAGACAGGTGGCCTTCAGGAGCCAGCAGAACGCTGTCTCAGTGGCTGGTACCTTGCTCACTCAGAGAGGCCCGGTGGCCTCTCCCCACACAAGGACTGGTGCTCAGGTCTTCCCAAACACCTCACTGCGAGCCAACGAGCACAAAAACCAACAGCCTGTGATGATGGAACAGCCTGTGGAAGTCTTTCCCAAGAACAACAGGCATGACTCCTGGCAGAAGCAGCTCACTGCTTTAGCAATTCAAAGCACTGCTTTTGCTCTGTCAGGTCCCACGATGCCAGCAGGCCGATGGCCATCCTGCTGCCTTCGTTGCCCTGCTACTTGTGCCCATCATTGACTCCTTGCCAAGAGAGAACTTTCTGTTCATGATTACACACACCAAGAGCACAGCGGGTGACTTGGAGGTGCATGCCCCACACATCGGCCCCCCAACAGATGTTGCGGAGGTTAAAGCCCCCAGGAACAAGGTCTGGGCCTCCTCTCATCGCTCCACGACGGCCTCTTCCACCTCCTCACCCAGCGGCGGGGTCAGCACTGCGGCCTCCTTGCCTCTCAGCCTCCTGGGCCTCCGCTCACCCAGCCCCACGCTCATCTGCAACACATGAATGTCCTAAACATTCCTCCTTCAGAAAAAACACATCTGTTTTCTTTTCCTTTCCAACTCAGAGTAACAAAGAGATAGAACAAAGACAGACATTATGCTGTTTGTTGGGTTTTAATGTTTTATTATCCATCCAGACATATACGAGGGACCAGGTCAGCCAAAAATACAAACAGAAACTCTTCAAATAGTGGAGCTGTTCCAGTTTGTGCTGTTGGCTGCCTTCATCTGTAAAATTTGATCAGACGAAAATGGAAAGTGTTTGGATTAGAACACATGATCATAATAACGATAAAAAAAATTTACTGCTGCCACTGACACATCACACAGAAAATAAAGAATATAAGCGTGAAGAATGAATAAAATAAAACTCCATATTTTCCATCTGATATGGAAGTAATCTAAAATGTTTTCTTTTATTTTTTTCAAATATCTTCCCCAGAAGGCAAAAGCAAAAAAGAGGCAATTTCATGTTCTCCCTCACCCAAAAAAAGTATCAGCTAATCAGGACAGCTTTTAACAAATCAACTGTTGCAGTAATAAACTTCTTCACTAGCTTTCAAGTTGGATTTTCAGCCTGGGACCACCCTAGTTTCAGCCATCCCCTCTGCTGAGCACGCCCCTGCTGCGATGGAAGCCCTGCCAGAGAGCTGCAGAAGGGCAGGATTAGCATCAGTTGCTATAATTAAACCTCAGAGACCCATGACAGCGCTTCCCACGCACATCCAACAGGAACGCCACCACCGGCCCTGCGATGTGGAGTGGCTGAAGTCATTTTTTACAAGGGTATTTCCAACAAAGCCTCCCAGAGGCCGAGGCTGCGCACAGCCTACCACCCGCGGGGAGCGTGCTGACGTGTGCGGCCTCCAGCAGCCCCTGCAGTTCCGTGCAGAGGCTGGGAGGTCAGGGCAGCAATGATGCAGGGGGGTGGCTTCATTTATTTATTGTTTTAATTTATTTTCAAATGGATAGTATGAGTCTTGAGGGGAACACCAGGTATGATTTACAAGCATGGAGCAAAGGAGGATGGGCAACCCAGTTCAGCTCAGGACATGTCTCTAAGCAGTTCGCAGAGATGCATGAGGCCATTTGTAATTACGTTTCATGAATTTACTTTTGTGTTCCCCATGGTTCTCGGTTGTTTTTTTTTTAAGTCTTGGCTGGCTTTGTGGGATGCTGTTCATTGCATGCCCAGCACAAGGAAAATGCCAGATGTTAGGGGACATAAAAAGACATCAGAATCGGGTCTTGGCATTTCTAATGCTTGCCAGCAAGACCAGGAGGGGAAAAAAAAAAAAGTCATTTGACATCACTTTTCACTCCTAAAAGGCTCTTTTCTAGAGATGGATGACGGAGGAGGGAAACAGGTTCATGAAAACAAGTACACACACATCAGTTACTTTGCTTTCTTCCATATATTAAATCAATTTTATGTACTGCCCTATTTTTACCTATTTCTAGTACTTCTCCTAGCCTATGCAGTACTTCCTGGACTGACAATCAACCAGGAAGTCCTGTTGAGAAATACCCATCGCCTGAGAGGTCTCAGAATTTCCCGTTTTGTGCTGGACAAACACCAGTCTGGCCCAGTTCTTCTCACGCCATCTCCCTTCCCACCCTGGGAAAATGCAAATTATTGCACTTAAAAAAAACAAAAGTGAGGCCATACAAACATCAGGAAAGACATTTTGTTTGCAGGTTGTGTTTTGGGTGAAGCTTACGGTTACATCTGTCCACGTTATCCCTCCTGAAGGTGTTACCCTACTGAAATGTGGAAATCTATAATGTGCAATCATTTGTAAGGGAGATGAAATCACACACAAAGGACCTGTGGCAAGGTACATTACTAATTTACATACTTCAGTATGTAAATATTGTAGGATTACAATAATTTGCCATCTGGACAGGGCCCTGGACATGCTGCTCTGAGCGTTCCTGCTTGAGCAGAGGTTGGATCAGATGGACCCAGAGGTCGCTGCCAATCTCAGCCATTCTGTGACTCTGTGAAAAGGAGACAGGAAAGTGCACCAACAAGATAAGCACAAGAAAAAAACAATCCCTACCAGTAGTTATTTTCTAGGTTAAGACAGTGAAAGTAGCAGGCTTGGTGCATGGTGGCCTCAGAGTGTAAAGAGAACTGGACAACTCAATGCAACAATTTTTAAATACTCAGGTGCAAATGCTGTGCCTCTGCACCGTGTGGTCTGTAACAACTTCTACGCACACTGTGCACGCAGCATTTCAGCGCCTCATCATTTAGGTGCTTTCCACTCTATCCCTGTGACCACACCACACTATTCAGAAAGAAAGGCACTGGCGTGGTGGCCAGACACACAGCTGTGTCTCTGCTCTCCCTGGCTGGGCTTCTCCCCTTGGGTAGCGGCATTTCCCTCAAACCACAGGCATCCAAGGGGACAATTGTGAAAATGTTTTGCCATCTCCAGCTTTGCTGGAGGCTGGGAATAGCCTGCACTACAGAGCTCAAAGCGGGTGCTGAAAACAATCAATAACATTTTTTCATCATTAGCACCTGGGCTAGGGGCTAGGTTTTCAGAACACCCTCCTGCCCCAAGCAGTGGAGGTTCAGAGTGAACTGGGGCAGCTTATCTCATCCCACCATCAAGTCACCTGCAGGACACAACCATCCTCAGAGGGGGATAGTCAAGCACTAAGACCCTGAGCAGCTAAAAGACACAAAAATGCTGGAAATAAGTTGAGAATTTTTCTAGATTTTTTGTTTGTTTGACTTATCTGGAGGAACACTCACACTCTACCAAGCAGCAGAAACTGGTCAGAGGACAGAAACTTCAGGATGCCAAAAAGCCTGCTTCCTAGAAGTCAGGTGAAGGAGCTACTCCCTTTATCTGTATCTATCACCTGTGCCACAGAAGATAACACATCTGGGGTAGAGAAAGAAATGTCTCAGAATACTCAGGCTCAGATGTTGTAGGTTAGAGACTGTGCTACAGAGGAACCACCTAACTCCTCAGGAGGAGAACATTTCCCCACACACCAGTATGCCCGCTGCCATGGCTTGCCCATCTTCTCCCTTTTCCTTCATTCTTCAGCAACCATCTTCACCTCACCCTCCTTCCTCCCTTCACTCAGAGCACACCCACTCTTGGACCACCTCACCTCCCGCTACCTCCCCGCAGCGTAGCCTGCGTTAACGCCAGAGAAACAGTCCTGGAGCAGGCAGCGAGGTTTCAGACAACCCTATTTCTAGACAGTTAGTCAATAATCTGTAGCAAAAGAGTGAACTCGCTGCTATCACAACCTAATTCTGCATCGCTCCTCCTTGTGCATAGGGTACAAACATTTCTGGGGCCAGTTCCATGTAGGGGCTGGAGGTCCAGCTCACTCCTCCCTAGGCTGATGTTTGCGTTCCCAACGAGACAAATGCCATCTATTTGGAGACACAGTAAGTTGTGCCTGTTGTTTCTCCAATTTTCCTCATTGCTCAAAAATGCCTCTTGGCTTCTTGCCCACCTTCCTTTCCTGTTTCTTTAGGCTTTGTACACTGAAAGGGGTGAGGATCTTCTTGATTTCACTGCTTCTGAACAACTAGGAGTATTGATGCTGCCAATATGAGCAACAATTCTTTAAATCACATGCATTTAAGTCTCACAGTTGAAAACTATGGTATTCTTTCCTAGGCAGGCAGTGAGCCTTTTTCATACAGCCTTCCAACATCTTAACTGCTAAAAACAAGAATGCCACTCCTGAATCATGCTGGAGTTGAGGCAAAACAAACAAACTCTTACATAAAGTAAGAAAGTCCTGAGGGAAAGCTAGCATGAGTAGAAAGTAAACTTCCTTGTTATGCATCTTGTCTTGCCTAACATCTTGAAGAAAACCTTAAGGATTAAAACTAAAATGACAGATGCAGAATGAGCTTATTTCCTGTTAAGCATTTATGCTCTCCAGCCACACGCGTGCTGACACAGAGCTCTGACTGCAAGCCAGCTCTCAGGAGCGGCAGCGGCTGCATCGCGGCACAGAAGGAGGCACTCGATGCACGAAGCTTCCTCGAGCACATACAGCCATGTCAGCACGCACGTCCCCACGTAATGCCCGTTGTCTTCCCTCCTTGGGAGCTGAATAACTCTTCTTCCTTTTCTTTTTTTTTCTTCTTTTTTCTTTTTTTTTCTTTTTTTTTTTTTTTTTAAATAAGTAGTATGTATTTCTTGCACACATCCCAGCCATTCGAACAAGCCCACTTACAAAGGCAGCATCACAACACTGGGCATGAAGAATGAAACCCTCACAGCCACTCAGTCCACTGAGCACCGCAGCAGAGCTTCTCCCCAGATGCACACCCCAAAAAGCAGACGGCAAGCACGTTTTGAGCACCACGTGGCAGAGCTGGGATAGAAGCAGGAGCGCTGCAGTTTTCCTCGCATTCCTTGACCTACAAGAAGCAGGGCTGGGGAGCGAGGAGCTACCTGGCATGTGCCTGGGAGCACCCTACCTGGGATGGAGCACCTCCCTGCCTCACTGAACTTCCCGCAGCATGATTGGCCTCTAATCAGAGAAAGGAAAAACACAGTGTGGCATGCCACCCCTGAAACACAGCCCACCCATCTATTATGCCAAAGCTGGTATTTATAGTTTCCCTCAAAAAAGGTCACTGGGTATTCTGCACCGCTGTAACACACACTACACAGCGTGGGCCTGTGCTTCCAAATGGGATATGAAAAAATTTGCTAAAAAAGGAACTAAGAAAAATGCAGAAAGCACAGAAAAAGCGCTCTGCTTGTTCTGCCCATTGCAAAGGCAGAAGAACTGGGTTTTTGTGACGCACAGAACCCCCTCTAAATCTATGACTTTCCTTATTCTCATGTTAAACAATCATAGGAGGAATCCTTTAGACCTTCCCCTACCACCCAACCACATACTGCAGCCCGCAACTCATAAGAGAGTCAAATGAAGCCCCTGCAATGTAATCACTCTGAAAAGTTTCAGGAATAGGAAAATCTGCAGCATGATTGAAGAGGAAAACAGCTTTCCCTGGCACTTTAAACCTACTCCACCACACCTACAAACGCATGGACTGCAGGCTGTGCACACAGCCTCACAAGCTGGTTGAAGTTCATTTGACATTATACATTTAAAACTATAAATCCTTGAATTTAAACTGCCAACAGTAGTTCAACAGAACAGCTCAAAACCACAATTCAGAAAGTGTAGTTTGCCCTTCACTGTGACCAAAGACATTATTTGGGTATGCTTCTCCACAATGCGTTCACCACTGCACAAAACATTCATCATTGTCCTATTAATGTTTCTCTGAAAACGTAGCAAGCTAAGAAAGGGAGTCCCCCAGGCCAGCTAACCCATTAAAATCTTTGGTCCAAGCCATTAAAATTGCCTGGAAGTGAAGATCGACCTCAGATCATGATCTGTTGTCCACAGGCCGAATGAAAACTGCCCTTAGACTAGGTAGCAAAACTGGTGTTAAGACCCCATCATTCTTCCTACACAACCTGCAGCTTCCTGGGGTGGTGATTCCACTCAGCCTCCTGTTCCCAAGCTTTTCTGGGGGCAGAAGTGACAGGCCTGTCCAAGCAGCAGTTCCCAAATATCCCCCAGCTCCCGCAGAGCTCTGCGACCCCCGCCCTAGGCCTTGCAGTCACCCCAGGCAGAGTCATCGCCCATTGTTCATGGAGTCTCTTTTCAGCTCAGTAGGGCAGTTTTCCAGCCTTTGGAATTTTTACTTAAACAAGAAGACAAGGAGAGGGGCTCACAGCTCACCACTCCTAACCAAGTCAGCTGCTTTGCTGGTTCTTCAGTTCCTCCAGAAAATCACTTCTGTTGCGTGTAAAGAGTTTGATGAGACAAGGTTTCCTTACGCAGGAAGTTTCCTTAAGCAGGGAGCCTCACCAGCCGCTTTCTATCACTTTTTGACAATGCAGCAAGGTCACAACATAAAATGCTTTGGAAATTGTCAAAGTTTCTATTTCCTTTAAAGGCAAGAAAAATAATTTTCTAGGAAAAAAAAAGAAAAAAATTCTTTAGTCTCCAGACATTCAAAATGCAGCTGAGCAGATGTGGAGTCATTTATCCCAGTTCCCCTCCAGCGTGTAACCTGTGTCTGCAAAATGTTCAGAGCAGAAAATAGCCCAGGAGATTAAATAGCTATTAAACAGATATTAATTGAGATTAAATCGGTATTAGCTGTTATAACATGGGAAACCCAACCTTAACTCACTGCCTCTTTGTCTCACTGCTGACTTGTCAGGCTTATTCAGACAATTATGGTGGATAAAGCAGCTGGGGGAGCAGTTGCTTTCTTGTTTCTTCTGCTGGTTATTTCAGAATGTTGTAACTTCAGAGGCATTCCCCGAGCTGCTTCCCTGCAGCAGGGAACAGGATCCAAATATTCAGAGGGGAAGCCTTGGCGTACCCAAGGGCAGGCAGGACCTGTCAGAGCAGTGCAATGGGCCGGGCTGTAGCCACCACCTCAACGAGAGGACTTGTGACACTTCTAACAGCTCTTCAAAACACATCCCCCCTTCCCTGGTTTCTCTTCTGCCTCTGGAAGTTCCTTCTCTCAATCTGAAAGCTCAAGTTCACGTTAAGTTCACTTTCTGTTTTGATACATTGACCACACAGTGGGAAGCGCGGCAGGGAGGCTGGATGGTGGTACAGCGTCCCAACACCTCCTCCCTCAGCAATAAATGCCTTTTTTCACTTACATCTAGGCAACCCATTCACACTAGGGTGTGCTTAGCCCCACTGAAGCACCCAGTAAACCTCTCTGCTAACCATCTACTAGCGAAAGGAATTCATTGCACATATTCTTCTTCAAACTTTTTTTTTTTTACATTGCTGTAACTTTTTCTCCCTTTGAACATCTTGCCACTACAGCTTGCTGGCTTGCTGACAACCCGCTGACTAGCCATTAATTTCCATTTCCAAATAGCAATTGGTTTTGCTCTCTTCTTCTCCCTGTTCAGTCTGTAACTTGTCTGCAGGTAGCACAGCACTCAAATTTTTCTAGGTTTGGTGCAAAAGCTTTAAGTAGACTGATGAGAGCCTCTGCTACTCTTGCTATCATGCACAATCTCATCTTCAGCTGTGAGCTTTTGTAGGACAGAAGGTCCTATAAAAACTGATAAATGTGAGCGTATGAGAAACTGAAACAAGTTAAAAATTTCCCAGCAGTTCCAACAGAAAAACAACTTATCAAAAGTGGACTTTTCACCAAGGTGTGCCAATCTTTGGGGGAGGAAAAAAAAACAGGAAAAAAAAAGTTCTAAGTTAATATTTATGGTCAAATAGCTTCCCTTGCCAGTAATCGGCTCCTTGATATTCTCCTGTCAGTCTGCTCCAAGATTTCTGCTGGAGCTTCTCCTAATTTTTTAAACAATTAAGCATTTTCTGGAGCAAGAATGTGTACCTTTAATGCCTGAATTTATACTTTCCATACTCCAGGTAACTCTGACACACCATGAGTTCAGATTTCTCTAATCACACAATTGCACAGCAACCAGAGCCACACTAGAAGGAAAAATGACCCAAAAATTTAAAAAATTTAGAGCAGACCTTTATGGTGTGGAAAATTTTTGACAGCTCCAACATAACAGAGTAAAACTCCAAAAAGGTTTGTTGCATCCCTATATGGGGGATGAAAATTTTCAAATTCACAGATTTTCAAAAGATGGGGAAAATGGCTGTCTGTCCAGCGAATCCTTATAACCAAACAGATAACTGCAGTCGTATCCTCCACCTGATAAGCAGCACAGAAAAACAGGGCAAACAACAAACACCGCGTTTGGACCCAGGGGCTTGCTCCCACACTTTAGCCTTTCCCATATGATTTCTTATCACACATAGTCAACAGTTTCCTCATGGTCTTTCTTCTACCATGAACGAACATTACCTTTAACCATGTATTTGGCACAGAGCATATGGTACAAAATACAAATCAGGTTGCTTTTAATATGCACGCAAATATTTGTGTTGGTGAAACGCAGTGAGCTGCCAGCCCCATCTGTTGGTGTAAGAGAGAATATTGAAACACAATTTCAGAGCCAAGAATGGAGAAACTCATAGTCAAAGAATACGTGGTCATCCCAGCAATCTGCAATTCCTTGACCTGACCAAAACGTTCACTGTCACACAAAAACATGAGAGGCATGGTTCGGTCCTGGGGAGAAGAGAGAGAACAGGATGGCTTTAAAAAAAAAAAAAAAGTAGGAAACAAAAGCATAGAAGATATTGTATGTTTTGCCCCAAATCCCAAAGTTACAAAACAAAAGAGCCAAGGCAACAAGGTAGAAGCTCTAAAGTCCAGTGCCACCATAGTAAGATATTCAATAATCTGGGAGCAAGCCATTTCTGCAGAACAACTAGCCTGTAATTTCCCTGGCCTTTCCAGGAAAACAGCAGAAGGACTGGTCTCAGGAGAACAAGAAACATACATACTGATGCTGTCATAGTTATTATAGGCTGTTTTAAATGAAAAAAGAAAAAAAAAAAAAAACTAAGATTGTACTTATGGATTAATTTATTATTTATTAGCACAGAAAGAGGAACAGATGAAGTCATGGTGTCAACCACTTGCATCTCAGTCGTGAAATCTAATACCCAGCAATGTTGTTGTTCACATTAATTAATTTTCAGCACAATTTTGAGTTCTAATAACAAAATTGGCTACCTTATAGAATGATAGTCCAGAGACTGCTTAGCTGGTCTGCCACATAAACTACACTACCTGAAGATAAAAGGAAGCCCTGTCTGGAGATGGGTAAGAACACCTGGAAATGAAAATTGCACCCAGGCTCCATACAGCACCTCCTAGTCTTTTCCCCACAATTCATTTCCATACGTGACATTTGCATCTTCTATCTTATGCTGGAGGACAGCACTGCCATGGAAAGGATGTCATCAGCTGATGTCCTGACACCTTTGTAGCATTTGTAGTTCCTTCTCCCCCAGTGGCTTTTGGAGTACCAGCTACTACTGCGCTTCAGATCAGCTTGGCCTTTGAAAGGTTTTACATTGTATTTATTCTCCACATATTCTCCTGGAAGCAGCCCTAGGGAGCCCATGCTTTATGTGACCACAAGACGAGCTCGTTGGACGTGTGTTTTCATGTTTTGATTTCCAGCTATATCCAGAAAAAAAAAAAAAAAACATCCTTTTTTTGTGCTCACCAATGCCCTGTACTGGCCCTTGAACTCATAGGCCAGTCAGGCACCAGCAAAGACTAAAACCTTTATTTCATCATTATACACACAGATTTAATTTGAACAGGAGGATGAAGGAAAAGTCGAGCCCTCTACCAACACTCCTCCCCAGCTATTTCGTCTGTGTTTATGGTAAGATTGCTCCTACAAACGGGGACTGACTTACTGACTTCATTTCATCATTATAAAACAATTTCTGCTTTGTATTTTTAAAACAGAAGTTCATTCCAGTGGAACCTGAAAGTTCTTCAGGGGAAGCTCCCGGAAAATAACTTCTCATTTTCAAAACAACCTGCCTAAGATTTAATCTTCCTTTACTTCAATTACTCCTGTTTCATGAGAAAAACTAATAAAAATATTATGGTTGATGTTAGCTCAAACCACATATTAATTAAGATATGAAGGAATACTTCTATTTACACTGGGTTTATAATGCATTGCCTATCCCCTGAAACAAACTGGAAGCAACTAAAAACAGAAAAATGAAACACTATCATACCTGTGGGGCAAGTATTGCCTCTGAAGTAGAAACAGCTCAAGGCTTTTATGCGGCACACATAATTTCTCTGTTCTAAACTCTCTCTCTTTATAGCTAAGGAGCCAATAGAAAATAATCTGCAATCACAACCCCTGGAATTCATGCAGTCAAGCTATTTATGAATGCCATCATTTTTTAGATGTTGAGTTAGCAGAAGGGTACCACTACTCACGTTTTATCACCATGTCTTTTAATTCTTCTGAGTGCATTTAGCTCTTCCTACCATTTCCAACATTACGAGCTAATGAGGATTGTTTTATGAGTGGAGAATTAAGGTGCCCTCATAAATATTTTGTGTTAAAGAATCTGCTTTCTTCATACTTGTGAAGAGTTTCTTTCTTTTCTAATCAATTTATTTTATGTGGCAATTATACAATTGCTTTTTCAGTTGATTATATTTTATTTTCCTTGGAAATCTTCTAAAATCTACAGTCTTTTCCCATATTTTGGTTCTCTTTTAATTAAGGAAATAGTTTGCTATTACCAAACTTACAGTATGTCAATGTATTGTTACCAAAGAAGAATCTCTTTCCAGCTGCAGTTACTAGTTAGAAATTAGTTGCAGAAATGCAACTGCACGAATCAAGTGTAAAAGTCATAAAATATAAAACTTAGATGAAAGATTAGGTTAAAATGGAGTTAAGGTTGATAATATAAAACAGCAACTTTTTGCGAAAGGTGCTATAGAGTTACCCCCAAACTAAGCATAATAAAATAGAGAAATTGAAAGTCCATTCTAACACAAAATTCATACATGGTGACGTACAAAAATAGAATATAAGTACTTAATTATGTAATTATAATGTCACCTGTGTACAAGGCACAAACATTACATTCTCAAATGTTACAGATATATATCAAGCATTTTTCCACAATTTCCCCTCTTACAGTATCCTTACAACCTATGTTTGGGGTGCTTTTGGTGGACAGATTTCATTCTTCCTGGAAACAAGACATGAAGAAGAATACTTCTCTGAGACTTTTATAGGTCATAGAAAATAGTTATTAGCTTATGAAGAATTATAGCTTAAAAAGAAAATGGTTTAAAAATTATTTTAATCATGTTAGGCAACGGATTGCCACAAATTTAACTTAAACTTTGAACATGATCATTGTTACTCCACCAAAACAGTTGGCCTGAGACCAGGAGCTGAATATCATTAACAACTTTCTTTTTAATAAATTTGAACAAGGAAATAATGGGCTTTGCTACAGATATGTGGAAAACTAACTCTGAGAGAGGCAACCTGCCGCGTTGCTCACATACTACTTCACTCACAGAAAACAGAACCAGAACAGAATCAGTATGACCGCAGCACAACGCTCCAGCAGCACGTGGTTGGGATTAACCAGACGATGAACAAGGTCAGAGGAAGTCCATCCAAATTACTTAAGCAATCGAGGGGGAAAAAAAGTCAAGAGAGGACGTTCATTTCTGCCGACTGCTGTGTATGAATTCACGTACTCAGCCCAGTGGGACCCCTACTATGAAAAACTTACCGGACAATTCATTTAAGAGGAAAGATTTCAACTTCAGAGTTAAAAAACAAGATATTGCTCTTTCCTGCTATCACACAAAACAGGGAATCAGAGGACTTTTTCCAGGAGACTGTTTGGAAATGCCTTGTTGAATCATGTCAACAGTCAATTTTAGTACGACTATTGGTAAGGGAAGTTCATTAATCTCTCCTGTTACGGACTCCAAATCTCAGTCTAATAGTGAAACCACTCAGCATTCACCTAAGGACCTCCAAGAAATTCCTGTCAGCTTTAACGATACAGACAATAAGTGTGGAACTGAAGAAGGAAATCTGAAAATTTTACTTGCTACGTGCTCAAGGAGATGTTGTTGATATATTACAGAAACGTCATATAGCAAATGGCAAAAAGATGCGATGTAAAAAAATCCCACCGTTAAAAATGTTTTCTAATTTACGACAACTGCAAACAGCAGCAAGTGAAACTAAATTTTTAAATTTTAAAGTCCCCTGTGCTTTATGAATGTGAATGACATTTGGCATGAAAGGATTCACACAAATCAGAGGAGGAGTAGGGACAGCTGTAGTGAACCTGCTGCTCTGTAACACCCAGGAACAGCCCTGGGTGGGAGCTGTTGGAAGAGAATCATCTCATCTTTCTGTGCTTACTTACAAATCAATTTCTGCAGGTCTACAAACAGCATGCTAATAATACCCCTCTTAAATTTTATCAGAAAATTAACAAAACTAATGGGAATACTCTTCTTTCGCAGCATGCTCAAACTTCTGCGAGTTTAGAACTACCTGATCAATGGAGCAAGGCATTCAGAAAACACTGCAGCCTGGTAACACGGTGAGAAATTAGCCAAACGACCAGCACAGCCATGTGAGCATAGGATACTGCTGTACCTGTTGAACAGGTATTTAAAGATAACGTTCAGTGTTCTGTATAGCATGGAAAAATACTCCCTGCCTCAGGGGTGACACAGCACTATGGTTTTATTGCCTTCCTTGCACAAGTTGGCTGGGAGCATTGAAACTCAAGGGGGAAGCGCGTGGGTTTGCACGCATACGTGCGTCAGGGGGTAAGGCAGCTTAGGAAGTGTTGAGGTGGTGGAGATACTTTTCAGCACGTTGTTTGTTCAGTGGTGTTTCTGGACGAAGCAAAGATGCTCAAGCTGGTTCCATTAGCAGCTGTGTTCTTTCCCACACATACCTGGCCAATATATGCTGTGTATATACGTATCATAGAGAATCACAGCCCAGAAGCGTGTGCATACACGTGTACACGTGTGTGTGCGTACACCTAGGCCATAAGGAAGGAAAGGAGTCCCGAGGCAACGGCTAACGAAATGCAGAGCAGCGAGGCTCCCTGAACCTTACCTTCCCAGGGAGCTACTGCACAAGCAGACGTACAGACGAGTTCTGGCATTAGAAAGTTTCGGCGCAGGTGAGCTGCTCCCTACAGGTCACCAAGTCCCCGCAGGACAGGGCAGATGGCTCTACGCAGGGAACCCACCAGGTACAGGCATGCCTCACAGACAACAAACACCGACAGGCAGCGTCCCTCGCAAACAGCAGCAGCAAGAACAGCGTTCGCCACAGACAGTGGCTCTCTTCAAGGCTTAAAGGGAACAAAAACATTTTGTGAATGAGGTGTTAAATATCTGTAGCTTTTAAAATAAATATTAGGGGGAACAGGTTTACAACTAGAGCTGTGTTAAATAAACTTTGCATCATTTCCTCACTGAAAAATATCATTGGAGTCACTCAGCCTTATTAAAATGGGATTTGCTATATTTCAGGAAAGGGATTAGAGTATAAATCCTTCCATCTTAGGCAGGGAGATGAATATTGAATTCATCACACTGCTTTATTCATGTCTTCCCCCCCAATCCCTTTCTTTCTAGTTCTTCTAATTTGAGTTTCAGACCCAAATAGCTGCAGTAATAGAACAATTCCATCCCAGGGTAAGGAAAATTATAAAACCCATCAGAGCATGGTTTGGCAGGGCACATTCTGCCTTTAAACAAGGATTAAAATGAGAAGGATTGCTCAAAATCAAATAAACTTATGCAAGCACTTAGTACAAATTCCTATGGTATTGGATTATTTCTCAGTTACTATTCAACTGGAAAAGGCTGGTTGGAACAGGACTTTTCCTCTTCATGGGTATGGTTCAGGACTTCTGTACAGACACCTAGAAAACTGCCACTGTCACCAAAGTTCTGTTAGGATTTTAAGAAAAATTAAAAGTAAATTTGTAAAACTGCCTGAAATTTAGACTGAGAATCAATTTTAAGGCCACCAAGGAGGCTATTAAACCATTCTCTCTTGTGAGAAGTTCAGTGGAGATCAGAAAGAAACAAAACTTGATACAGACTGAAATTATTAGGAGAAACACATTCCTCTTAATCCTATTGTCATAATAGCAAACAGCTCTCTGGCTGACATTTAAGAAAACTCAACCAGGAGCATCTAAGAAAACTTGAGACATTCTTTAGGAGACAAAGAGTGACTAAAGCCAGTTTTCCCGTATGAGTAGGGCCCATCCAGTCAGGGCTGTGGCTCAAGGATTTCCAAGCATGGGCCTTTCAGCTCAGAACTGCTGCACTGCCAGCTTACTCACCTTGGGTAAAACATCAGGGGAACCGTGTGATCTGAAAAGCCAATGCAGAGCTTTTTACATATAGAAAACTCCTGAAGACCGTTTTTTATCCATTCCTGCTATGCTCGCATGCTGGGAGAGGCAGCAGTACCCCTATGAGACATTTGCACATCACCCACGTACAGATAACCACTGGCACCGCGCTTTGTTCTGGCAGCTGGGAACCAACGCAAGGAAGCCTTTGTGGTGCAGCAGTGACCACAAGAGCCCATCATAAGGCAACACAGAACAGCAAAGTCCTTATCTAGCACTTAAGGGGTGGAAAATCAGAGTATTTTCACTGCAGCCAGAAATGCTTTTCTATGACCTCGACGCTGCCTTGCCTCCTCTAACCTTTGCTGAAAGCGTGATGCATCCTCAACACAAGATTTCAGCGTTAGAGAGGGAGATGTTCTTGGAAACTGCTGTAGTTTCCAAGAACACGGATGCAAAAATTGGCAGGTTTTTGTAGTTGGGGTCTCTTTCAGGCTCAGTGCTGAAAGGTAGAAGCTAGAAGAGGGTTACAGCTATGTCTACACAATGATTTCTAAATCAGGCGCAAACACCCCAGCAGCAATGAAGAATTACCATTTCGTTTGTTTCAGACATACGACCTTAACCCTTAGGAACAGATCATCAAAAGTTGATCTCAGCAGCAAATTCTTAGTTTGGAAGTCTTCTGTTAAATTAGTGTGAATTGCTTCAAAGAGTTTATGCTTATAATGCATTAAATTAATACAGAACAGGTAGTAGTTAACAAAAGGAAATCTGGCACCATGAGCTTAAGATTTTATTTGCTGAAAGTTTTACTGTAAGGTAAATGGTACTGAGGTTTGGAATGTGGTGTTAGAAAAGAAGAACAGAAGCTGACGCATTATTTCTGTAATCTTCCTGATAACAGCTGAGATTATTGATGGACCTTGGTCAGCCTGCCTTGATTAAAACACAACCTCCCACCAAAAAAAAAAAAAAAAAAAAAAAAGAGGTCTGAAATTAAAAGGAATAAATAACTTCAACTCCGTTGTACTGAAGAATAGCTCACCTAGCTATGTTAAAGCTAAGGCGGAAGTCAGAGCTTGAAGACCCGAGGGCCCTTTATCAGCCACTGTGGCTTGCATTGCAAAAGCCAGATGGGGATTATGCCACAGGAGAGTCAACTGGAAAACACTGGAGGTTCCCCACTTACAGCCCTGTTGGGCTAACGAGACAGGGACTTGGACCTGTGAAACATTTCTCAGGGCACTGAGAAATCTGAACATGAAAACATGAAGGGACACACGAATTACTTATAGTCCATTCAAACATCTTATAACAGAAAAAATTTTCCTGCCTCTTCATCAGTTAACTTTTTGCTATCGCATATTTAAGCAATTTTCTGCCACCTCACCTGCCAAGTCATTTGTAAGGCCAAATGACCAACAGTAGCACATTTACTAGAACTATTGCTGAAGGAGGAACACATTTCTTCTATTTTATCACCAAGTTGCCCTGCGTGGTCCATACATAAACACTAACGATCACATTAACTCAATCTATTTTCTTAATTACCGCTACAGTGGTAACCTCTGGATATGCTGTTCCTCTGCAGTTAGTGAGTTCCAAGCTATTCTCCTTAAAACCTGTTAATGGCCACCACCTGGCTTGCTCACACTAGACTCTTTTGAAAACTTGGAGATACTTTATGTATCACCTTACTATTCCAAGAAGTCAAATAAATCCCCTTTTCTGAAAATGAGTCATCAGCGTTTGGTCCACCATCATTGTTTCCAGTCAAAACATTTGAGAAAGGAAATGACAGCAGCCAAGACAATCAAGCATTGAGTTCTTGGGATGGATATTTTGACACCTCAAATTTTGCCATGGAAATTTGTTCCGCTTCAATGAATTAGTAAGCTGGAAAAAAACAAAATGAGTAAAAAAAAAAAATTCTACAATAGGTTGTGATTCATGTTTTCACCGTTAAGTGGCTACGTGCATCCACACCATGCTAAAGGACACACTGAAGAAGAGCACTGTAGCTAGTAAGGAGAAGAAACCCAGGAGAGCATATGCATCAGCAAATGTGTCACACATCCACTGGGTTCCAGAGCTCCATCACAGAAGAGATACTTTGACAGCATCATGATGAGTCTGGTAGGAAAATAAGCGGAGGACAAACTAAGAAAGAATGGCTGAAGAAAACATCTGGCCATAAGAATCCTTGCCTAGACATTAGGTAACCTGTTTTATTTCTTAGGATGATGTTAAACACACATGGCCGAGAGATTTTGCAAGTATCA
Source organism: Alectura lathami (assembly GCA_013399715.1). NCBI lineage: Eukaryota > Metazoa > Chordata > Aves > Galliformes > Megapodiidae > Alectura > Alectura lathami. The sequence goes on along the minus strand of VXAV01013274.1, from coordinate 1,163 downwards.
TTTGGCATCTAAAATAGCAAATACTTTCCTTTCAAGTGTGGACCAGAGTACAGTTACACATTGACTTATCACCATGTAGAAACTTCATGTTGGAGAGCAAGATGCAGGGAAGTGAGGAGGCATACTGTATAGGTAGGGATGGCAGCTAACTAATGGCATCTAGGTCTGAAGTGGAAGGATTTACCATTTTCCCTCTTAATACTAATGATATTGTAGTAGGGAAAGAGAGTTTAGAGAATCACTTTTGCCAGCAGAAAGCAGGCACCCTGAACATGCTTTGTTTATACCATTTTGATCCTACGTATTTTCAAGTGTCTACCTGTGCTCCTTGGCTGATTGTTGACAATAACCATGTGGAAATACGGATCACGCCTTAAGCAATAAAACAACAGTCGGCAGCCAGCACTTGCAAACATCCTTCTTGCCAAAACATCCAGGGTAACAGCATCAATCCCTGGCTCTGCACAAACAAGCTGAGGACCGGTGGTAGTGTGGTCTGACAACCAGAATGATATTGGTTTCCTCATGAGACAGTGTGTCTCAGTCTACGGACCACAGTCCCACCTCCTTTAAGCCAACACAGTTCCACTGACCTCACCTATTTTGAGCTGACTTTGACCTGTAACGCTGGTTCATGCAATGCAGGGAGATGCGGCACTTGTTCTGCCTTCTGGACACACCGCACAGGCCTGCGTGGCTCCCTCGTGCTTTCCAGCACCTCTCAGAGAAGGTCTGCCCTCACTGAAAGAAAGTCAATACACAACAGTGTTGGGCCAATAAAACAACAACAACAACAACAAAACATTAATAGACTGTATGCATAGTAGCATGACTTCCACCCTCCTCAGCTCCTCCCAAGCAAGAAAATATTAAATAACTTAGGGATGAGGGGAAGATCAAAAAAAAAAGCCCAGAATTTTGATTTTGCTTGTCAGTTACTTTCACTTAGTGGGCTAAAGAATGAAAAAAGTTCAAAAGAATTTGGACATCTTTAACTGAAAATTTCAATTCAAACACATGAAGATCTTTAAGAAAAAATTTAAAACTGGCTGAAGTTATAAATGAAAACAACATTATCCAAAGACAGCAATGATTTCAAAATTAAATAAGACAGGTTAGTGTGGCACTAAGGTAAGCCAAAAGAATCTTTTTTTTTTTTTTTT
>VXAV01013270.1:0-12900 GCA_013399715.1 Alectura lathami | reverse complement strand
AAAAAAAAAAAAAATTTTCTGCCAGAGATTTGCTGATGCAATGCTCCGGTCATTCACAGAGCGTGGACAAGCTGTGACAGCCCACTGGATTTTTGTGGACCAAGGTGTGACTCCGCTTTTCTGGAAGCCACTGAGGCCCACAGTCCTGCCGCAGTCCACTCTGGAATCTGGGTCCCCCCCTCCCTGAGCCTCCCTGCAGCTCCACGCCCACCACACACGGCCTGTAGCACGGTTTGTAGCTGCTGGCTGTAGCTGCTGGCCTCGGAGCTGAGACGCCTGTTGGGTTTCCCACTCTGCCCTGGGTGCTGCAGAGCCTGGGGGAGCGATGCCGGAGCCGGGAGCAGCCGAGCCACAGTGTGCAGGGGGCCGAGGAGACAGCCAGTGTGTTCTGGGTCAGAAAGGAGGGGAAGCGAGGAGGCATCCAACAACAGCAAACCCAGACCCAGGTGTCTAGAAATACGCGTGGCACAGCTTCTGGCAGGGCACGCTTCCATTTGTTTTGGTGGCGGCGCTGGAATGCTGTTTTTGTCTCTTCCCCTTTATTCTTGGTGTTTAATACACGGTCAGGGTATTCCTAGCTTGGAAAAGAGAAGTTTCAAAGAAGAGAGTGTTAGTTTCTCAGTACATTCTCCCACACTTGGGAGATGGATGCATTTTTCGGTAAATCCCCATTTTTTTAGGAAAAATTGTGTTCCAGCTGCTACTCATGCATAATCTCCTGAGCAGCAAGAGAAAACAGCTTAAAAAGAAATCTCTGTCGTAACACTGGAAGAAAAACAAACTGATAACTCCTGACAGATTGATGGCTTCTTCCCTCATCTAAATCTTCACAGATTAGCATGCCTATTTTCTTTCACGGATGTGTTTGGTTGCACTATATCATCTAACCTAATCTGTAAGGGAAGTATATTTATCCCAGGGCTGTGGGGCATTTATACTGCTCGCTTGTCACCAAGAGTAATGGAGAGGGTAGGTAAGATAATTTCAGCCATATTACGGGCTGAGGGTTGACTGTAGCTGTTCTGATCACGGGACACTCAGAGTGAAGGAACTGAGATGCTTTTGTTATGTATTTGCTAGAAATGCACCCTCTCTTAGGGCCTTTTTCCTGATTTTCCTCTGTTCCACTGCTGAGTGAGGGCACCTGGCGTTGCTCGGGGACAGGGAGCCGTCAGAGGCCAGGCTGGGCTCCCCCAGGGTGGCAGAGGGCAGGGCGCGTGGGAGCTGCAGCTGGCAGGCGCTGCCTTGGTTGGGGCCATCCCAGGGCGCTGGCTGCCCCCCGTGCCCCCCTCTTATAAATGTGGGGGTGCTGGGCGCGGGGTGACGCCTCTGGGCGCAGCCAGCAGCAGCGGCGAGGCAACGCTTCCAGCCACAGCGGCGCTTCCACTGGGTGGCAGCTGATCGGCGCTTTGTTTCTAAAGTTTCTAATTCTATTTCTAGCTGTTGCCACCGAGGCAGACGATCCCCAGAAGCTGTCTCCCGGTCCGTACTGGGCACCCAGACCTGCTGCAGGTGCCCTGCCGTGGCTGTCTGCCGTTCTGCCTTCGGGTGCAGGGAGCTCCCCTGCTGCGCTGCCAGCTGCTCCCCGTTTCTCTGCATTTGGTTCTTCCCTTCTAAGGCAACTCCCTGCTACTGCCTCACCACCTTTCATCTCACTGACTTTGCAGCACTTCCACTGCTATCAGGAGTGTTTTGAATTCCAATCCTGTCCTCCAAAGTGCTTGCAGCCCTCCCACCCTGCAGTCGCCCACAAATCGTATCCGTGCCTTCTCTGGTGCCGCATCTGAGCCTGCGCGGGAGCACGCTGAGAGCTCCGCTTCCTCTGTGCTCTCAACCCCACAGGGGACACTCGCAGCCACTCTTTGCTGATTTTCAATGTATTTGTACCCTCTCAGTGTTGATTTTATTTCAGCAATGCTTTTGGAGCTTTACTTACGAGAGCATTTCATGGAACTGCGTGCAGGGCCTTGCTCCCTGCCATGTGCCGCGTATTTCCTTGGTGGCGAGGTCCCTTACTCCTCCTGTGCTTTCCCTCCCCACCAAGCCCTACCCTTCCCATCCCTGCCCAAATCCTCCTTACGTTTGACATTTGTTGTTATTTATTTATCCTTGAGAAATTTATAAGCCTGTATTGGCGATGCCTCTCGGGCCACCATCTAATCTGGGTGATGACAACTTGATTGATGAATGACAGATTTCGGTATCTTGGCAGCTGACAGAGGGAGCTGTGATTTCTGAATGCGTCACTTAAGACAGCAGGAGTGCTTGTCCTTCCCCAGGAGTTTGGGTTTCATCAGCTCAGTTGTCTTTCCATTATTGAAAAACTCCTTCCATTTTAATAGACAACAAAAATATTCAGAAATTGGCCATTTACGCTGTATTAGTGTGTAGGTGACGGACCCAATGTTTGGGGTGCTGCAGAAATTCTGTAAGGGATACTCCAGGCTCTGGAAAACTTCAATATTTAGTAGGCAAGGCAGACCACTGAAAGGGCTGAAACCAGACACACAGGGAAAGTAACTGAACTGCTGAGACACAGATCAGTGGCACAGCGGAGGTTAAAACTCACTCTCTTACCATGCCCAGAATAAAACTTTACCATTCTTCTGATGGCATTTTTTGATGGACTATGGAAAGTACTGGAAGATGAAACTGGTCCCTTGAAGACATTCCAAATTGAACAGTAACATGAAATATGATTTTATCCTTTCAGAGACAGGGATTTTTTAAAGGCACTAAAATCCCAAAAAGAACTCTGAAATTCTCTAAATTTCTGTTATTCTGTTTTATACTTCCAGTGTGGAAAGTCAATATTGATATACTTGACTTCTTAAGTTGGGAGAAAAAAAACAACAAAACTTGGAGAAAGTGGGATTTCATCTTCTTCCATTCCTGTGAGCACAAACAAGAAGTGGTTATGAATCACTTTCCATTGAGAGAAGGAATTTATTTGTCCATTCATTTTGCTGGAGCATTTGCTGAAATTGAAGTTCTTGATCAATGATCTACGGGAGGAAAAGCTGAAAAAATCTGCTTCTGTAACCACAGGGAGCCTGGAAGGATGTGGTGGGCTTTATGCAGCACCGGCCCTGGCCACGGCTGGGAACAGAGCCCGCAGACACACCTGGGCAGCACGAGGAGGGACAGGGGTCCCTCACAGCTGTGCAAAATCCCACTCCTGGGCAGGTGGCAATGTGGCAGGTGAAGCTGCTGAACGAGCAGGCGGTCATTAGCAGTCACTGAAGTGCTCTGCTAGGAGCAGGAACAGATCCAGGCTGCAGGTGGGGCACCCAGCGGTATGAGCCATTGTTAGCTTCCAGAAGATTCTCTCTCTGACATAACCGTGGTGCTAGTACAGTGCAGAATTTTAAATAAAATTAATGTAGAGGAGGGGAGGTCGTGGAGGCAGGCCTAAGCACGGCTCTCCCCACAGGCTCGCTCAGGCACCACGCTCACCTCTCTTCCCGAACCTCATCTGGGCTGTCTGAGGCCTGTGAGCTCTGCCATGGCTTGGGCAGAGCCTCTTGGGCATCTCTGCTGCCTTTGTATCTCACTTTCTTCCTAGTTCCCTTCTTCTTTGCCACACAAGGTGCAAGTCCTGCCTTGTGCTGTTGCTGGCCCGCGCCGCCCTGTTGCTGTTAGCTGGGTCCCTCATTGGACCTGAGCAGGCCAAGCACAACTTCTGCCACAAAAATAACAAAATCAACGCTTAGACTTCAGCCTAGGAAAGGGGAGCATGACAATGTGTGAGCTGCTGTTTTGGCTTCTGATATACTTTTTACGTTAGGAGAACTGATGAAGCATTTTATGGGAGAAAAGAGAACACACAACGAATCAGGGAGTGTTCCCTTAGGCGGATGAGTACATGTGGTGTGATAAAATACCATTATTAATCTCAGCTGGGGGCAAATGATGGATTAACAGACAAAAAAAAAGCCCATGCAAACAAACCACAAGTGCTTGGAAGAACATTTTCAATATCAAAGCAAGAATGACAGACATTGCATGAAGCTTTGTGGCTAATGGTCCAAAATACCGCCAAGTATTGAGCAAAGGTTTGAATGCATTTGCTTCTCTATATTAAAAATAAAAATACAAGACCCAAAAACCACACGAAAACATCACAATGAAAATATTCAGTGTTTCATAACTTGCTTATCTACAAGTGTGTGACTGCGTTTTGCTGGCTGGGGTGTTCTCAGCCAGGTGGACCGCTCTCCGTTCCCAGCTCCTGTTCCTGCTCCTCTGCTGCTCCCCCTGCACAGCCCTGCAGCCCCTCCCTCACGGCCTGCTGCTGTCTGCACCGCAGGGGCCGAGGCTGCGGGCGCTGCCGTCCTGCAGTGACAGAGGTGACAGAGGTGACAGATGTCCCCCACCTCGCGGCCACAGTCCCCTCCTGGCCCTTGGGAGCCACGGGGCTGTCCCCGAGCAAGGCTGAGCTCAGTGCTGTGTGTGTCCCCAGAGAGCAGCAGCTCAGAAGAGGTGCTTATGGGATGCTGTGATTGTTTTGGCTGAGCATGTATAATTAATTTAATCTCACATCGATTTACAGCATAAATAATGAAGCACCTCTTAATGGACTTTCGGCCGGCCAAGGGTCGAGGCAGACTGCGCAGCACGGAGAGGGTGGAGGGGAGCAACTTCCCCCGTTGCGTCAGCTCCTTGCAAGGCATGAATAAATCATCCTCCCGTACTGGCGGCAGCTTCACACCAAGATTCCTGAAGTTAACTTCCCTCCAATGTAACATATGCCAGCATGTTAAAAGCAGCCTCTTCCCCTCAAGGGGAAGCACCTGATTTGTGCGCTGCTTTTAGCTTTTAATAGAAGAGCACGCTCATGAACTCTGAAAAAGAGAAATAGCTGGGAATGAAAGTTATGCTTTCCACCAGCTCTGGGAAGAGCAGCTACAAAGAGGAACAATCGGGAGTTGACTGCACCTCCAGGATGCTGAGAGCCCTGCAGGGCTGCTTCCAGCCTTTGCTTTAATGGCACGAGCTGCTCTCTGCGCTGGAGGCTCTGCCTGAGCTCGCCCTTCTTTCCCATGCAAATATTTCCGCATGTGTTTGATCCGAAGTTCACGTTCTGACTTCTGGGAAGGTCGATACTTTTCTGCTCTGGAATGATGTTGTCCTGGTGACGCCGTGTGCTGCTCTCCTGCACTGAATGCTGCATTTCCGAATTTCTGAGGCAACATGGGGAGCTTTAGTACGCCCCCCCCCAGGTCTGGGCTGTACACGGCGGGCATGCAGCAGCGCGGGGTGGTTCGCGGCCGGTGCGGGAGCAGGGAGCTGGTGCGGGGCCCTCTGTTAATCCTCATGTTTTTCACAGTGAGAAATACTGTGTTCTGAACAGACGGAATCCCTCCTCGAGGTACTTTTGCAGTAACTGTAGTAGTTTTCTAATGGTCAAATTGACAAGATTGGTCAAGGCTGTCTGGAGGGTGAGTTTGGCCCTGTGAGTTGCCAGCTCAGTGCTGCCCGACTGCTAACTTTCTCTCATTTCTTTCTCTTCTTGATTTTCTTAAATACGGGTGGCCTTCCCCATAGCGAATGGCTCTGTGCCCAGCCATCACTTCGTGCAGCATCAGGAAAAAACAGACAGAAGTTGCTGTTTGCCTAGGCAAGATAAGTAATGATTAGGCGGTGGGTTTCTCGTCTGAAGATGGACTGAGCAGTGGAAGCCATTCTCCCTGGGATTTCTCCTTTCAGGTGGCTGAGAAGCAATTTCAAGCCACAGGGAAGTTTTGGCCCGGTAGCGTTCATCTCCTCGGTTCCAGTGGAGAAATCAGTGAGTACATGACGGGGGGAGCGTAAGGGGCAGAGCCGCGCGGCATTTCCCTGCCGCTGGACCGCTGCCTTGCAGGAGGCATTGCCATGGAGAAGTGCAGGCTGCAGCGCGGCGGCTTTCGTCTGCAAAAGGTGGCAGCGAGATCAGGCAGGAGTTCACCACTGAGGCACCACCGCCCCTCCTGCCCAGCGGTGTGTCTGACATTTCCCACGCTCTTCTGGGTACCAGCACATCACGCTTAATGCCTACTGCGTTGTTCGTCCACGTATCCCCCACATATCCTGTTTGCTTACAGCAATGGGGAGCACGTTCTCAGCTAGTTGTAACTGCTACAGCACAGATTTCGTAGGATGAAAGAGCAAAGCAACACAAGAGTCTTGGAGACTGCAGCTGGAGGAGGCTGGATTTTTTCCACGCAGATGTGTTTTGTAGGCCTGGCTTACACCTCTCTGTCACCGCGTAACGATTCATCGTGCAGCGGGTTTTGGTCTGTGCAGCGACCTGAATGGAGGTTTGGGGCTCTCTGAGCTCGGTCCTGCGTGCACCTTTCAGTTTAGCTTCCATTTCATTTCAAGGCCATGGGAAAATTACTTTTGCTGCTCCTTGCACTTCATATTCATTCATCATTTTCGTACGGTAGCTACGCAGAGCGCTGTTGTGTTGTGCAGCTCAGCCACGCTGAAAGCTGCCAAAGTTAAAAATCAATTTTTTCTCTGAATAAGAAACAAGGAGCTGTTTCTTATCACGCTTCAAGAAAGTGAAAAGTAGCACTGGCTCAAAAGCTGTTGGGTTTAGTTTTCCCATTCCTCATATCTCCTTGAGATTTCACAAAGTTTTCTTGATTGTATTGGGCTGGAAGTATGATCTTCTGATGGTTTTCTTTGAAAAATAGCGCCAAAGTGGTTTTCAATGTATAGCCAATAACAGTTTTTGTGAGGTCACTAAGACATGTTTCTGGAAATCGATTTTTTTTGCTTCCATCAGTACCTAGCCTGGATGCAGGAAGGAGCTGCATGACACCGGGGACTGAATGGTGACGTCTGGCCTGGGTCTGAGTTTTTAAATTTCCTGTTGTGTCCTGGAATTATGCAGAAATGAACGCTGGAAATCAGTTTGACCAATGTGTTGGTGCTTTTGCGGCTGGTGGCTGCCCAGGTGATGTGCAAGGGCTGGGTCCCACAGCTAACAAAGACGCAGGCACGCAGTGATTTGCCTCCGTCGTCCTCCACTCACGTGGAGCACGCTGCTCCTGCTGAGACAGAAAGGGCCTGTGACTGAATGCGCTGTGAGCCTGAAACCCGGCAGCTGGGGGGGGCCTGGCAGTGAAAGGCATCTCCTTCTCAGCTCACCGCCTGTCTGCTGGTGCAGCCCGATCCCAGGGCCGCTCCCTCGCACGAGCTGCTGGTGGGTGCTGCCCACAAGGAGGTGGCATGGAGCATCGTGGGCTCAGGTCGATCTCGGATTGTCACAGCCTGCCTGCCCCTGCTCCCCCACACCCCCACGCTGCTGGGGGCACGCGTGGTCCTCACCCGGGTACAGAGGCGTGGGAGCAGCAGGGCTGCACCCAGCCTCCTGCTGAAGTAGGAGTTTATCTGAGTAGACCTTGGGGGTGGTTTGTCAGGTTCGCACTTTAGAGACCCTGCGATAATTTAAGGATTATCTTTTCGGAGCTAATGGCAGATCTATGGAAATAACTCCCTCTGGAGAGCCCAGCGTTTCTCAGCTACAGGAGAAGCGGGCACCCAGCTGCCGCCCGTCCCTGCTGGGCCAGGGCAGCGGGCACCCAAACACCCCTGCAGTGGCAGCAGCAGGTGGGGGTCATGGTGAGCCCCTGCCGTACGGGCTGTGGCCAGGTCTGGTTCAGGGAAGGGGCTGGGAGCATCCCAGGGCCGGGACCATCTCGGGGCAGCTGCCCAGGGTCGGTCCCAGCTCGGGGGCCTGAGGCTGGCCAGGGTCATGGAAGGATGGCTCTCTTCGGTGTGGGGGGGGAGGGCCGTGAGCATGGGCAGGGAGCGGCGGCAGCGGCATGGGGGCGGCTCGTGCTGCTCAGCCGCTTCCCTCCACATCGTCCCGCTCTGGGACTCCAGCCCCGCGCTCACAGCTGAGATCCCCACCGAGGAGAGGAGACCGTCTGACGCCAGGAACGCGCTTGGCAGCGCGCAGGCATTTGCTTTCCAAAGCAGAAGGCTTCTCACTCTGCCATGTGGGAGCTCAGTTCCTCCCCACGCTCGTGCTGATGCCTGCTCCTTTCGGAGCGGTCGGGTGGCGTCTGGGCCTGGCACCCCGCGTGAAGCAGGAGGGATTATACTTACAGATCAGTGCCGCAGTGACACCACCGCACAGCGACAAGATGCTCTGCAAAACACAGAAAAGCAAAGACAGAAGATGTAGGGGGAAAAAAAGACATTTAGATTTGCTACTGGGATAAGTAAAATAAACATGGGAACGTTTCCCAGGAGAAGAGCTTGTTATGGTATGTATGTAAAGCTGCGGAGGGTCACGTGTACGGGATCTGCAGAAACATGTCGCTCTCGGTCTTGTTTTCTGTGGTGCTGCCTCTCCTTGCCAGCTGTATGAAGCACGGCAGAATCACTTACCGCAGCCCAGCAGGTGTTCGACCTTTTTGAAGGAGTTATGGTCAAGAAAGATCAGAACAGGCAAGAGTTTGCAGGGCAGCAGACTGTTTTTTTTCCTGCGTGCACAGATCCCGGCGCAGGGGTGGCCCTGGGAGCAGCGGGCGGGTGCCGGAGTTCTGCAGCTGGGCTGCGGGCAGCGCGGGGTGCTGCTGTTGGTCACCTCCTTTCCCAGCGGGTGGGTGGTGAGGCACACACGGGGATCTTTCTGCGTGCGGCGAATGGGAAAGACAACGAAGCTGTTGGCAGGAACTGAGCACCGTGCGCTGCCTCCTCAGTGCGGGCTGGGCTGTGGGGCATTCAGGGGTTTTCACCTGAAAATAAATCCAGTCCAATCGCAGATGTCTTTGTTTGTTAAGGCCAAAGGCCTGCACTTCCCTGGTGCCGCTGACATCGCTGAGCTTCTCTGTGCCTGGTGCCAGGCGGGGGCACCGCAGCGTCTGCGACCCAGCGGCCCCGGCGTGCACGGGGGAAGTCAGGAGCTCCAGGGTTTAATGCTCAGAAGTGGCGGAGTTCAGATTAAACTCATTGAAAAAAGAGTGCAGCAGGTATCTTCATCCTGTTGTCCACTCAAACAGGCATAAGCTATTTATGCTACTCTTACCTGCTATGTTTTACTTTATTAATAAAAACACGTCATTGAAGCCTAGACGAGATAACGCAGAATCCCATCGTTTCCTTACAGACCAGCTTTTCACTTCGGTTCACTATGAGATCTAGCCCCCACCAGGAGGAGATTTTTATTCAAAAATCCAACACGCAGGTAACCGTGAGCAGAGCTCCTCTCTGCTCACCAGAGGAGCAGCGTCCTGCCCGGGGTGCGTGGGGCCAGAACCTCCAGTCGCTGCAGATGGTGACCAAGGCCCCTGGGTATTTGTAGGGCTGGGAAAAGTGGACAGGAATTAGGCATGTAAGAATTCCTTTGGGGAAGCTGGGTCTCACGTCACATTTCAGGTTATTTGGATTAGCGGATGTTAGAGCAGCAGGAAGTCCTCAGGCTTTCAGTTACATCCCAAGGAGAGGTGTAGATCTTCCTCCAAGGGTGCCATGTCTCTGCAGGGCGGTTGTCTTCATCTGCTGTCCTCATTTGAAAAGGCCTGGCCTAGTAAAAATGGCGATAATCCCAGTGCTGTACGTGCCTCAGACATACTTTTGAGTTAAAAATTGGCTTTTGATCAGTGCATGTAACCAGTTTAATAGAAAAAAGCTCAATACTGTTAGGAGTGCAGTGGTGCCTTTTGGGTCCCCTCGATGAAATCGGATCTGCTTTAAATACTCCTGACAAAGTCAGTGTACCCAGGTATGCTTGGGTGGGGAACGCTGTCTCATCTCACACATTAACCGTGTGCCGGACGACAACAGAGTGCAGCGTTCCCTAAATCCTGCGAGCAGTCAGAGGTCAGGTGGCACAGCGACTGGTGTCCAGTGAGGGCAGGATGCCTCCATCATCCATCAAAGAGGGCTTGCTGAGAGGTGGGAACGGAAATGCAAGGCAGTCGAGCTCTTTGAAGAGACTGTCCTATCGCTTCCACTCGAGACGTCAAATGTATGAAACAAAAACTGTGATGTGGGAGAGACAAAGGGCCCAGCCCTGATTTCGTTACGTACCTTTTCACTGTGAGTGCCAGTGCCGCAGCCTCAGCACCGAGGAGATGCAGCACCATCCTGCTCACCTTGGAGAACAGGGGTGATCCAGTCCCTGGGATAGTAACTCTTCCACTGAACAGTGACGTTTGTGTGGCATGTTCAAGGTAGCAGAAGGACAGCAAATAAGAGGTCGTTATGGAGTGGCACTGCTCGTCCACCCATCTCCATGTGCCTTGCAGAAGTGTAGAAGTTATGTCACCTTCTGGTAGAGAAATGGCTCGGCAGGGCTGGGAAGGACACTGGATGATACCTTCAGCCTCTGAGTCCTAAGTCTCAGCACAGAAAAATTCAACAGATAATTCAGTACAAGTCCCCAGAAATCTTTTGCCATATCTGGCAAGTAATTTCAGGGCACTCCCGTGGAGTGTGGTGCAGCACCTTGACCAACAGAGTGTGCCCTGAGGATTTTACAGTTAATTACAGACTGCCAAATTCACTTTTTATTGAACAGTGCTTCCCTCTAACTCATTAACGGAGGCTTCAGGAGACTAATTTACAAGAGGTGACAATACGATGAAGGCTGTAGCTGAGGATTTCCCGAGTTTGGCCTTCTGCAGCCATTATGCTGCCTGATGAAAAATTTCAGGACGTGCCTATCACCTGCTGGTGATGTGCTCTGAAAGCGAATGTCTCGACAGCAAGACCGCAGAGGTGAAGGCTGCAGTGAGTTAGCACGCACCCCTGTCTGTAGAGCTACATGTCTACGCCAAAGACTATGAGGCTGGACAACTTTTATTGCCTTTGACATTTGCTGTTGGTCTATCGCTCCTCGGGAATAAGAATTGTGCCCTGGCCATCAAAACCTTTATGATCTGAAACGTTTTCTGTTTTCTGAAGGACTTGAGCTCCAGCTGAAATGAGGTGAAATTGCATCCTGTTAATGCTGAGGAGTGGAAAGCAGGAGGAGGTTGTTTATTGTCAGTAAACGTTGAGGCAAAACTTAAAAGCTCGATATCCAGGGAAAGACCGGGTTCGCTACGGAGCGAGGGGCAACCCTCTGACGGGGCGCGTGCTCGTAGCTCCCGGTGGAGCAGCATGGAGGCACCTTGCACACAGACCCCTGCCGACCGTGAATTAGGCCGGTACGACGCCATCCACATGTACGACAGAGCTGCCCGCAGCAGGCGCGGGTGCCTTGGGTGGGCGGCGGTGGCGCAGGGCCGTGGGTGCGTGCGCTGCTGCGCGCCGCCCGCCTGCCCCTCAGCGCGGGTGCTCGGGGACTTGGGCGCTGCCTGGTCGGTCTGGTCTGTGCACACCTGGCTTTTTGCTTTAATGTGACGTCTGCTGCATCTAATTAGGCGGCAGAGGTTAAATTGCATGCTGGAAGAAATCGTAAATGGTTCCAGAGTGCATGAGCTGCAGTGCTGCAGAGCCGTGGGGCTGGTGGCTGTAGGCAAGGAGAGCTGCACGAGGGCAGACCCAGGGTCCATCCCCCACGGTCCTGCCTCGGAGAATGGCCCTTAGGGAGCACCAAAAGGAGGGAAGGAGGACGTCGTGGCTCTCATCCCGCGCCTGAGCCTTGCACCAACACCTGTGTGCATGGCATCCGCTGGCAGCCTTTTGGCAGCAACTTGCCTGCTCGTGTTCTGAGCACACTCGCACTTTGTGCTTGTCAGTGCATTCCATGGCGTTGAATTCGAAAACGTAATTACGTGTACCTCCTTTTGTTTGTTTTAAAACCGCTGCTAGAGAATTTGATTTTACGTTCCTTGTTGTTGTGTGATGTCGAGGATTAGTTTTTCCCTGTTCACCCTTAATCTGCCATTCATAATTGTATATGACTTCATTGTAGCCTCTCCTGTTGTACCTATAAAAGGATCATATACATCTCACATTTCCTTAGCATTCGATGAGCCATCAGAAGTTAAAATAAGACAAACATCCTCCTAAGCTACAGCATCAAAAATCTCCGTTTGAAAAGTGGCCGGAGATTTGCACAGACTCCAGCTGTTCTGGCCAAACAGAGATCAGCCTTCCGGGCAGATTTCCACCTGCAGTCACAGAAATAGATCTCCCTATGTGCAGGCTGCTTGGGAACATGAAAGGTAACTCCTGATCTTCCTCAGCAGCCAGTGTCCTGTCCTTGCTAGGGCACAGGAGCCAGCGCTACCTGTATTTGATTTCCTTTGCCACAGACACAGGGCTGTGGAAAGCTGCCGTAGGAAGAAATGAGCAGCACAGACTGTGATTAATATGAAATAACTAATTGGACTAAAGCTCTGGAGAGAGAAGTAAGGATTAGAGATAAGGGAAGCACAAATCTTTCTGTTTGTTCTTTTTGAATGAAAGACTGCTGTTGTGTAAGTTTCTTCTTATTGGTATGCTGGGTGGAGTGCAGCTACATTTTCTAGCTGCATTTTGTTTGCAAATGTTTAGAAGGGTGACCTTTCCAGTTATCTAATGAATATGCCAGATACCGAAATATCAATCAGTTCCTTTGCTAAGGCATTGGGTTTGGTCTGTCTTGCCGTATGGAAAGGGGAATTTTCAGCCAAATGCAGCTGGGCATGCAGTTTGCAGCGCTGCAGCATCCAGAAGCTCCTAACGTATGTGAAATTGTTTGCTTTGAAAAATGAGGTTGTGGAAATCTGAGCATGCATTGGTCTGTTCAGATGGGTGGGAAACCGCTTAGTCCCCTGCAGAAGAGTTTTAGCTGTCCCTACTCAACAGCACAGGACCCAGGACCTTTCAGGTGTTTGGGAAGAGCAGAGGAGGAGATGCAGCCTCAGGAACGCCAGCGCTGCCTGCTCGGTGTTCCCAAACGTTTTCTGCTTCCTGGAGCCAGCGATGCTCTAGTGGCTGGCAGCCCTGTCCACGGCAGGGGGGCTGGAA
>VXAV01013263.1:0-17827 GCA_013399715.1 Alectura lathami | reverse complement strand
CTTTAAAAAAAAAAAAAAAAAAAGGAAGAAAGCAAGGAAGATATGGTTTCAGATAATGCATGTACTGGCATAAGTGATGAAGAGGAGTAATTAGAGGTGCAGCAAGGCTCTGTCCATTAAGGGCTGGCTAGCTTAAGCACATCCACTGGGCTCAGTGTAATTAACGTGGTGGAGGAATGTGTTAAACCGCCAGCACGTCTGCGCTGTGACAAGGCAGGAGCGGTCGCTGCGATAACGGCTCCAGGTGTGGGTGCAACCTCTCCACAGCCTCCTCTAGATTTTTGCCAGTCTTAGCACGGCCCTTGCTTTGCTTTGGGCTCTGGTCTTTTCCTGATTCAACCTCCTCCCCCTTATAGCTGTGCTCCTAGCCCTGCTTTTCCATCCCATAAAATCACTCGGCACTTGTTGAATCTCCTCCTTGCAGCCGCTCTCGTCACTAGAGCGTTAAGAAGCCCGGGATGACGCTGGGCTTAGTACCCCGCAAAACGACTCGCGCTTGTGTCACCTGAGCTCTTTGCCTGCCCTCTTGAATCCGTGCCAGTGAGAAGCCTGAGAGTGCGTGCAGCCAGCCCTGAGCACCCTGACCCGTGCCAGGGCTCAGCCACCGCGAGCTGGGGCTGCGGCAGGGCACCCGCCCGCGCCCTCCCCGGGCTCCTCGCTCGGCTGCGAGCCTGCTCCAGAGCTCCGCGGTGTCACAGCCACGGTGCCACCAGGAGGTGTCCTGACTGCTTCAGCACTGCTTTGAGCTTCTCTGGCCTGAGCTGCGGGACCTGTGCTTGGCTGCGGGTCTGCGGGGGCTGCGTCTGGTGCCGTGGGCCCTGCTGCCTGCCTCGGCTCCTGGCTGCTGGTTGCTGAGGGCTGTCCTGCGCTCAGCAGTGAGCCTGCATTTTAGGAGGCTGTATTTCAGCTCTCCGTGTTGCACCATTTGTCTGTAGTAAGTGAACCTCTTGCAGCAGTTGTCAGATATGCTCCACGTTTCCTTCTGTGGAGGGGTTTGGTAACTCCGTCACACTGCACATGTACTTTAATTGATATCCTCCTAGTTCAGTTCTGTCTCCGCTGAAGCCAGGGGGATTTTTTTGTCATCCCCAGTAATTGCAGGTGTTCAGGTGTGGGATTAGTTGGTGGCAAACCCTGCTGCATTTTCAGTGCCTTTACCATACAGAAGCTCATTCACCTTCTGGTTGTCAATAGCTTCATCCACTGTGAAGCAGCCGAAAGGTGGAATTGTGCAGAGGATCTGGTCGACTTCCCTGGGTGCAGCGGGATGTCATTAGCTTACTCTGGCAGCTAGTGCTGTTTTGTCTTCGAGTTACATCTGCTGTGGCTCATTACTCATATTATTTGGGTGTAATTCAGGAAGTGCTGAGGTTGGTTTAGTTTTTTTTTGTTGTTTTTTTTTTTTTTTTTTTTTTTTTTTTAAGGGTTGTTATCAAGCAGCACTCTAAACACTGGCAAGCGTTCCCCAGCGAGCGCAGGGGCTCGTGCTGCTGAGCTGCAGGCGGGCGGCCCCGCCGGCAGGGAGGGCACAGCCAGCCCCAGCTGGGGGGCTCCCGCTGACGTCTGCACGGAAGAGCGCTGCAGAATGCGGAGCCTGCCTTCTCCTGCGTGCGCTCCTCCAGGAGCAAGCAGCCTTGCAGGAGAATCTGTGGGCACCAGAGCTGGAGTTAGGAGCGGGGCTGTCGCTGCAGATGTTGTGTTGGTGCTGAACTTGGGATCAGTTTTTAGATGAACCGTGTGACGTGGCTGCTATCTGCAGCGTGTTTCTTTCCAGAAAGGAGTGGGAAGTGATAGTTTGTACTGCAGTTCTTCTGGAACAGTGCTCACTTGTCTTGGGCTTATTTAAATATGAGCATACATTTTGCTTAATATGTCTGATGTTCTCGGGTTTTCATTTTCAAACGTTCTCACTTTCTCAAAATAGAAAGTGATTTATTTCTTGTTTTCTAACAACTTGTATTTTTAGGTTGGTTCACTTTCAAGATTGGTTACAGTTTTGCATGTACAGCGTGGCCAGTTCTTCTGAATTTATTGTTGTATTCTTTCTGATGCCTGCCTCAGGCCGATTGTCCTTTGTGTATTGGCAGGTTGCGCTGCTACGCTTCCCCTCAGAGGCTAGACCAAACCTGTAGATTAAATAAAGAAAATAAAAGATCTCTGCATGTACTGGGGACGTTCCGTTGGGTAACAGTGAGGATTTGATAAAAGGGGAGGGTTCACCAGCGCTAAATCCTGGGTGTGCAGCGTGGGACGGGCTGGGCTCGGCTCTGCCGGTGTCCCAGTGGAGAAGCCAGCGGTGCACGCACGGTGCAGAGCTGCTCCTGGCAGGTGTTGCTTCCTTCGGAGAGAACCCGCAGCAAGGTGCTGGCCCGGCACCTCCTCCCCTACCAGCAGCACTCGTGTTCGCGGTCGCCTCTGTGTCGCGGTTGCATGCAGGCCCTGGGCGTGAGCAAGCATGAAACGCTCGTGAACGTTTGGGTATTTAAGGCTTAGAAGCTCACCCAAGAACCGCTTTTAATCGTTGTTATCCATGGAGGTGTAGGCAGTAGCAGCATCGGTGTCATCTGCTGAGTTACTCCCCAGCAGGGCTGGCTTTGTGTTCCGCTTCTCCTGTGCGCAGCGCCTGCCGGCCAAGGGGAGCAGCATCTCTCGCATTGTTCCTTCTGAAGCACTGCGTCTGCGGACCTTAAACTTCTGCACACGGTTTCTCTAGATACAGCTGAGCGCGTTTGTCAAGGCAGAGCCGTTGCGTTCGGTGCAGCGGCAAGCAGTGCCACCTGGGGCTGTAAGCAGTGGCCTGCCCTTCCGTTTTCCGTCGGTTGGTTATGGCGAGGAGAAGCTGGAGGTCTGCAGCAAAAAGTGTCAGCTGGGTAGCACTCAGCTTTTGAATGTCTTATTTTTTAAAAGGAACAGTTGTTTCTTGCAGACTTCTGGAACATTTAAATTTTGACTTTATACTCACCTGTGCTGTGTCCTTACATTCGGACAGAGTATATACAGGTGGGCCAGGTGTTACTGGAGTATGGGAAACTACATTCCCCTGCATGACATCCTTAATGAGGACTGGGATGGAAGCGTCGTGGGGTAGGATGTCAAGACGCACCAGCTCCCTCACCTCTGGGTTCTGCAGGCAGCGGGGTTGGGCTGGCTGCGACATCGGTGCGGGAGGATCCGGCTGCGCGCACTGGCCTGCGGTCGGGGGACAGCATTCCTCCCGAGTCAGGCAGAGGAGATCCCACCCCCTGTTGTCTGAAGGCCTTCGAGCTGGTGGCTCTGCTCGGGCTCCTTGCGAGTAAAGCCCCATGAGCTGTGCTCTCAAGCTGCACTTCCACCGCCTCTCAGCCGGTGCGTTCGCTTTGCAAACTGATTTTTAATCGTGAGCAGCTCTTGCTTGCTCACTGCTTCTGTAGCAGCTACGTCTAGGTGGCGGTGAGTGTAAGCATGGGACTTCTCTGATTAAACAGACGTCTGGCTTAGGCTGGCCGGCCACCCTGAGGTTTGCTGGTAGTGCAACACCATTTCTTGTTGGAGGCTGGGGGCGGAGGTGAGCCAACCCCTGCCTGTTCCAGGAGCTTCACTTGTTCGTGGCCTGTATGAACAGAGAGATCGTGCAAGTGTAGAAGGGATTAATGGGAAAAATGTTGCTTCATTCATATTGCTTCCCCTCATTCATCGTGCTGCGGAGAAGCGCTGCCTTCTCGCTTCCCTGTTGTTTTAGCTGTAGATTATTCTTAGCGCCAGCAACTTGATCCACTCTCCTCTTTTTCCAGCATTGCCATGGCAACTAAAGAAAATATGACTTCGCAGAGAGGGATGTTGAAGTCGATACAGAGCAAGATGAATACCTTGGCTAGTATCCTTCCTTAAAAACCTGTGCTGCCAGAGCATGACGAGAGGTACGGTGACATCTTGTTGGTGTGTGGGTTCGGGGATCAAAATGCTTTGTGATGTCATCGGCTGTGTAACCTACAGTGGTCTTGTCACACTGGTGATAGACTTTTTTTTTTTTTTTTTTTTTAAAC
Organism: Alectura lathami; assembly: GCA_013399715.1. NCBI lineage: Eukaryota > Metazoa > Chordata > Aves > Galliformes > Megapodiidae > Alectura > Alectura lathami. The sequence goes on along the minus strand of VXAV01013263.1, from coordinate 13,805 downwards.
CAGTGTCACTGCTGTTACTCAACTTTGAATGCTGCATATAGACAGATGTCTGTAACTTTCACGTGGAGGTCTGCAGCAGCATTTAATGCCTTCCCTGCAATACGTTGTCTTAACAGCACAACTTCTTGCTTTTGGCTTTCAAGCCTGTCCACAGCTAAAACTTGGCATGGATAGCTGCTTGGTTTTGGTTACGGCGGAGGATTCATGACCCGAGGATCCTCCCGTCTCCCAGCCTTGCAGGTGTTGAGCTCTGGGCTCTTGGTGTCTCTCTCCCTGCCGTTCTCCCACGTCCTCCTTCCTTTCTGTCCTGAGGGCCCAGAGAGGGCACCAGAACCGCCTCATTAGGCACCTGCGTCCTGAAGAGATGCACCGTGGTGAGCCGTAGATTTCGTTACAGTTCTTAGCAACTGGCAGGAGCAACAGAAACAGTCAATAAGCTTTGGCCTTAAAAGTCTTAGGTCCAAAGACACGAAGCTCTGAAGCTGATCATCTTGCTGGCCGTTGTATTTTGTGCATTAAAAGATAGGTTTACATTACTGTGATTTTACAGTAGGAGGAGTTCTTGGTGTGCTGTACAGGGAATAGTGCATGTTCATGCCACGTGCGTGCTCTGCTCAGTCAAATGCCTTTGGTGGTTCCCTTCACCAGTACCAATTCCATTCGATAAATGCCACGGGACGTTTATATAGCTGCCCCGTTTTTTTCCTTCTCATTTAAACATATCTGTTGGAAGTAGCCAGGTCTCACCTTGGAGATGATATCAGGCACCGGTGATGCAGGTGATCAAATGCTGCTTTGTGTAGCTGTGAACTCTGAGCTGGTCTGTTTCCTCTTTTCTCTGGTGATTAGACTGTAATTCTGCCTTATCAGTGAGGTACAGCTGTTACTGGCTACCAGTTTTCGCCCTGCCCCTGCTTTCTCCAGCTTGGGAGCAGTTCTGTGTTTCTTGCAGCGCTGCTAACTTACACGTGCAGACCTGGGGGCTTGGCAATTCAGGTTTTTTGGTATGGCCTTGACTCAGCCTCCCTAAAGATCGGTTTCCAGCGGTGAACAGCCTGATCCAGAGGATCAACCTCCGGAAGCGACGGGATTCCTTCATCCTGGGCGGCGTCATCGGCGTCTGCACCATCCTGCTGCTGCTCTACGCCTTCCATTGATGGCTGCTCCCCCTGGACTCTGCTGAGCTCATCTCCACCATCCCTCCCCCCAGCTGTGGAGAAGGGGCTGGGGGGGGAGAGACGGACTGCACGCAGCCTGGCTGGGGCTGCCAGCGTGATGTCCAGAGTTCACGAAGGTAGACTGCGACACTGGTGTGGGGCTGAAGCTGCAGTGTTTCCCCTTCCCTGCCATACATCTTTCTTTGGTTAAATTTGGTGATTTTTTTTTTTCCTCCTTAATTCCCTTTCTCTCTGCAAGGTAAGTAAATCTGGTCCACTGCACAAAACCAGCAGAACAGCTTCTGTGCTCGGTGGTGCTGGGGAGGTCAGCTGCTGGCTGGCAAGAGGAGAAAGGTGGTCACGCTCCCCTCGGGTGGAAGCTGCAGGAGTCCTGCTGCCCCTGGAGGCTGAGCACAGTTCTGAGCGCTGTTGTCCCCTGGGAAGGATATTGCAGCTTTAAGCCTTCAGGTTGCTTTGCTCCTAAGTACATGTTCTGTAATTCTTTATAACTCATGGTTGAGATACTAGTTACTTCTGCATAATTCGTGCTGTGAAAACTGTGCTTCACACAAATCCCTTGAAGAAAAGGATTGTTCAGTTCACTTTTTGCACAGAATATGAATAAATCACCCTCTGAGGAACATCTGTAAGTTTTCTTGTGGCTTTAAAGGGACGACCAAGTCCCCTTTTGTAAAAAGGGAGCGCAGTGTCCTAGCAGCTGTTTACCATAGTGTTCAGTCATCTGAGAAGCGACCAAACGTGAGCTCACCTAAAAGCAGTCTTTTGGGTGTAAATACTTGGATTTTGGCTGACATCACAGAGGTCTTTATAAAGACATGGTTACAAAGTCTATATTGTAATTTACATAAAGTTATTCTAATAGCATTAATATTTTTACACTGTAAGTAAGGTGGTATAATCTAAACTGTCAGTTGGAGGTGGTGGTGGTACCTGAGGCAAATGCACCCAAGAGCGGAGGCTCTGGACGTGCCTCCTCCCAGCAAAGGGCTGGACGGGACGGGACGGGCTCTGTTTACTGTTACTGGGGGCAGCTTTCCCTCGTCCAGACGCAGAACACGGGCCCTGCCGTGTCTGCATGGATAACAGGGCTGGTGTCGGGACTGGCTTTGGCACTGCAGAATCACAAATCATGGAATTTTTTTTCGTGCTCTTTCAGCTGCTTTTTTCTGTCTGTCCTAACCCAGCAAATTCAAACTGAGGCCCTGAGGTGTCTTTCTAAGCACTTAACTCTTTTCACAACGAACGTACAGTGCTCCTAGCGGGGTTCGCGTATGCCGTTACCCACAGATACCAGGTAGCCTCCGGGTTCTCTCCTGGAACAGCGCCTAGTGGGACAGCCACAGGTTGTTTGGTTTTTTTTTACTGCTTTTTTGTTTTTTTCTGGTGTCTGTGACGTGCCTGTTGGAGGGAGCGGAGACTCGTGCCTGTCAGTGTGCAGAACCACACTGTTGCACCTAAGATGTCTGTCTGGATCGGAAGGCTTATCTGCAGCACGGCAACTTTGCGCTGGAAAGTCTGCCAAGACTTCTGACCTTGTCGCTGGGATTAGGAAGCATTTGGAATTAGTACATGTGAAACCGTGGGGCTTGTGTGCTAGCTGGGGTGGTTACTGCGTTATCTGGGAATGTTCCTGCTCGAAATAAAGCGTTCGTTGGAGGGGTTTATGAGCAGCCTCGGTGGGTAGAGGACGTTTTTTAACAAATCCGTGTTGGGCGACCAAACCTCACCTCCCCAGTGCTCTTTCCAGCCCTGCCCCGCAGGACGCCGACCCGCAGTCGTGCTCCTGGTTTAGGGTGTGCAGGATCTGGTTGCTGCGTAGCTACCAGCAGAAGGCCTGCAGCAGCGTCACTGAGTTCATTTCCCTGATCTGACAGCCAGGGGTGTTACTGGCCCGGGCTGATTATTTGGTGCATATGTTTAACCCAACTGTGTGCAGAAGCTGCTGTGGACAGTACGTACTGGTAATAAATAGGTGGATGTGGCTGATCTTCCATGTTGTGGAGATGTTAGGAGGAGCTGGTATACTTTGGTATGAAATAATAGGAACACGCCGGGTTATCTCTGATTATGCTTTACTGGAAATGGTTTCAGGATGGGCAGCCACTCTCTGGTTTCTATTTGTGCTGGTTTTGTGTTGGGAAATGCGTTAATTAACCTTGTGATCTTCCCTTCACCATCTTGTCCCCTGGCCATGGGAGCAGGCGCGCGGCGTTGCCTCCCGAAGGGCAGGGCTGGCTGGTTCTGCCGAGTGCCTCTGGTACCAGCGAGCTGCCAGGAGGGGAGCAGGGGGCTGCAGCATTTAACTCGCGTTGCAGAGCGCAGGGGTGTGTGTCTGCCATTGCTGGGTGCTTCTGTGAGTTTCTCCTTCTGTGTAGCTCTTGATCTAGGGCAGAAGTGTTGTTACAGAGCTCTTGTTTCTGGAATTCCTGGCAAAGCTGCAGTTGTGTAACTCAGCCGAACAGAACTGTGCTGGTAAAGCTGTCAGCGGGCCGGAGAGGTAAACCCCTGTTTCTGCAGGGCACTGTTTCCTTCCCCCCCTCCTTGTGCAAGTCTGCACACAAGCACCAGCTCGAAACCTGCCCGGCAGCCCCTCGGCCAAGCACGGGGCCGGAGGGATCCCTCTGCTGACTCCTCCGATGAGCACGGATGTCTTTGTCCTTTTCCTGTACCTGGGCCCCTGATCCTCACGCTCCGGTCGCTGCGGGGCAGCGCCAGGCGTGCCATGTCGGTGGTCGGCGAGGAGCGTTGGTGCGGCCAGAGCCCAGGAACGCGAGGGTTTGTCGTTGCACCGGGGCACGCCGCTTTGCGTAGCGCTGAGCCGGTGAGCTGCTGGCTGGCAGCGTGCTGTGCATCTCTGCTGGGTTCGTTGCCGTAATCAGCCGGAGGCTTTGGCTTGTTCCTTTCCTCGGGAAGGTCTGAAGGCTGCTGTGAGAAGGGAGAGTCGGTTCCTCCCTGCATGCTGAAAATGAAAGAGCCAGGTGGTTTTGTTGCAGGCGGGGCAGCTCCACCCCTCCAGCCTGGGGCGCTCCCTTCGGCCGGGCTTTTCCGAATGTATTTTTTTCAAACAAATTCCCTTTGAAACTGAGAGGAGGGCTAACAGCTGTGTCACTTCTGAAGGAAGAGCTAACTCTGGAACTCCTGACAGGGCGGGGTTAGGAAGTCCCTCGGAGCAGCGGAGCTGCTGTTCAGGGGGCCGCGCCGTGTAAGGCAGCACCGGGCCGTTTGGAGGTGACAGCTGAAATCCTCCCGGTGCCCCCGGCCCACCCGCCGGCCAGAGACATGACGCAGCGCGACCTGAAGGCGCTGCGGGTGTTGGTCTGGCTGCTGGGCAGCGGGGAGGGCGGTTTGAATCGGCACTGGCAAGGCAAAGCCGCCTAAAAAGCAACAGCAGAAAACCTGTCTCACCAAACATCTCGTCCAGACTTCTGCGAATCGATTTCTGATTGCACTTTCTGATTTTTTGCTTTCCGTATAGCTTCTTGAAACTTATTTTATTGTATCTGTAATTATTTTTGGTTCCACCTATTGTGCATTCTCTGTATGTATTTAAAAAGCTTTGATATGTAATTTAATAATAAATCAGAATTCTAAGCCAGGTGCTTGGTTCTTTTCCCTGGGACGATTTTCGCCTGCCCAGGCTGCAGCGCGTGGTGGTGCTTCGACGGGTGAAGCGGGGCTGGGCTTCTTCAAAGGTGAGCCGTGAACAGGTTTTGATATACCCATAGCATAAAGCATTCCCAAGCACACAGACTGCTGTTGGCTTGAAGGCTCCTGAGCATAAGGGGCGTTCCCATCCCCTTTTTTTTTTTTTTTTAATACACTTCTGTGCCTTGGTTCCTGTTTTCCCCTTCCCTCATCACAACACAAGCACCAAGAACAAGCCAGCGCTGAACTCGGTGCAAGCGGCTGTAAAAACTCGCAGCGGTGGGCTGCGGAGTCCTGCGGTGGCACCCACACGCGTTTTCTCAATCAAAACCTGCCTGGCGCGGTGAGACCCGTCCGGCTGCACGCGTCTTGGAGCGCAGCGGGCCGGCTGTCTCTGCCTCCCGTGCCCGTATCCCTGGTGTGCCTGCTGCCTGTCCGGGAACGACCACGGCCTTCCCCACGGGAAGGCTCTGGCTGGGTGCTCCAAGCTGGAGGAGTGACTTCGGGAGCGGTGTGACCGCGGAGGGGCCGCTCTGCCTGCAGACGCTGGGAGGTGCAGCTCGTTTTCCAGTGTGGCGCTGGTAATAAGTGGTGCGTAAAATTCCATCTCCGTTTGGATTGGAAAGTGAATTATTAATGAGGCTGAATCCTTTTTTCCAGCTCCCTGTGCAGTCAATAATTCATTGTGGCACAAGCACAAGATGCATATTTTTAACCATCCAGCTCCCGGAACGCCGCTGTTACTGAAAGCTGCTGTCCTTCCTGACAGGCTGGGCACGGCGGGGCTGTGCGTGGTGGATGAGCTCTGCCCTGCTCCCCCAGCCCTGGTGCCCTTCCACGGGCAGATCCCCCGCTGGAGGGGAGCCGCGAGGTCCGTCAGGAGCAGCTTTGCTTTATCCACTTCGCTGAGCGTGGGATGCTGGGCAGGCTCCAGTTTGGACGTTTTGGCAGGAGGTCTTGGTGCTCGCAGGAGGTGTTTGCGTTTCCCTTTATCCAAGAGGGGCCTACGAGGCAGCAATCCCTGCCTTGCTGCTCGCTGCGCTGCCCTCCAGATCCTCCTCCCTTGCTTCCTGGGCGTTTGGCTTCAACCAAACATCTCAAGCCCATGGATGTGTTTTGGTCTCATAATTTTCATTTATTTTCAAAAAGCCTGTCCTTACCTTGAAGTCCAGGGGCTGTCCCAGAGCTCCTTGGATCATATCAGAACCACACCAAGGGCTCTGTGCGAAACCTCGCTGGTAGCTCCCCTGGCACGCCGCACAGCGTGCGCTCACCGGTGCTGTGCGCAGGTAGAGCAACGCCTTCAGACGTTTTGTTTTGTTTCTTACCTGCTTTGCCCATACCCATCTGATGCAGGGCTCTTGGGAGAGGGGCCAGGATTCTTTGGCTTTTGTCTTGCTGAAGGTGCACTGAGAAGGCTCCTCGCTGCAGGTTGCGAACCCAAATCCTGTTCTGCCGCTGCCTGCGCAGTGGAAAGTTCCTCGGGATGCTGCCGGGGTGTGCCGCCGGCTGCAGAGCTGTGCTGAGCCGGCTGCTGTCAGGGTGCAAAGCTGCTGAGGCAGCACGTTTTGAAGGCAGCCTTCTCTCGAGGCTCTGCAGGAATGTTGCAGGTGGAAGAAGGAATCGTGGGGGGCCCGAGAAAATGCTGACCAGCCGTCGGTGGCCGCTCCGGCTGTAGCACGGGGGACGTTGGCCTTGGGGCAGGGCGAGCGCCTTGTCGCGAGGTCGGGCACAAAGGGGACGCGGGGCTGCTTCCCCCTGCGCTGTAAGCGGAGTTCCCTCTAGGTCAGGCGTGTATCACCAGGGCTAAATTTACTTCAAGATATTACCAGGATGGGGAGGCTCGTGAGTCAGGTCTATAAAAGCACGCCTTATGTAAAGAGTGTCGCTGGTGAGGGGGCAGGAGGGCTGTCAGCCTGCGCGCTGTGCGCTGCGGGTACCTGCCCCCCCCCCCAAAATAAACGGGTCCTTGTTCCGCCAGCGGCTGCGCCTGCACCCCAGGGCAGGACCTGGGGTCTGCTGGACTCCTCTTCCTGGGTTCCAGGCATTTCAGGAGATTTGAATAATTTCCGACCTCCATTCTGGCTCAGAATTTTAAAAATAAAAAATCCACACGTTTGGGGGATGAATGAGTTCATCTGTTCTTGTCCAGGAATACTTCAGCTCGAGTTGTGCTGCTGTGGGAGGGGGAAGGAGGAGGGATGAGGGCTGCTGCGTGGATGTCGGCGTTCAGAGCTGGGGGGGAGTGGAGCCAACGGGCTCTGAGGAATGGGGCCTGAGACGGAATCGCTGGGGGAAACGCTTTAGGACCTGCAGCCTTCCGTCAACCGTCGCCACGCGCTCAGCAGGAGGAGGCGTTTCGCTGGAAGGCTCCGTTCCCTCCTTTGTTCCTCGCCGCGAGCCGTTACGGCACGGGGCTCAGCCGGCTTTGGGGACCCTCGGCAGCTCTGGCCCAGGGATCGCGCCCCAGCCCCAGCCACGCTGGGAGCCGTCGTGTTTCTGCACGCGCACCGGGTAGCTTAGCTCACGGAGAAATCCCCACGGCTCCGCTTCGGGTAACGTGGGGATGGCAGGGCGGGAGTTCTCGTCTCCTGACGCAGCCAGCAGAGAGGAAAGGGGCTAATGCGGAGCCGGAGTTCGGAATGACAGAGCAAACCCAGGCGTTCCCCGCTGCTTCGCTCGTAGCTCTCACGGAAAGCAGCTGGAGAACTGGTGACCAACTTCTTGTCCTATGCCTGAGCCCCCAAACTCCCACAAATTCGTTAACGAAGGCAAACATCAAGAGGCGAGCAGAGAGCCTGCAGTGCTTAGAGGAGCCCGTACGCGCCGTGGAAATGGGATGCGCACCTCTCGCTGCTCCTTCGCGGATCTATTATGGATGAGCCATCAGAGCAGCGTATCAATAAAACAGGAGGCTAAAGCACTCGGCACTCCCCTCTCTTTAGCGAAACACCAGAGCAGAGCTGTCAGCTCCCACCTTTGAAGTCGGGAGCTCGCATCTGCCCGGCTGCTTCCGTGCCGCGCTCGGGGTGCTCCCGGCGGAGGGACGGCTCCGCGGTGCAGGCGCGGGGTTTTGTGCCAGGAGGACTCCCCTCCTCCAGGACGGAGCGAAGCCCTTGGTTCCTGCTCAGCCTTCCTGCATGCGGAGTTTCTCAGCGCACAGCAAGGCCAAGGGTAGGATTAAAGAGCCTCGGTGTGCTGAGAGGCTTCGCAGGTGTTTAGTTTGCATCCTTCTCTTGCTTCGAGTGCCTGGGGGTTGCTCCTTTTTATTCCCCCGAAACCAAAAGTGTAGCTTGCCTTTTTAAGGAGGAAAAGGAGGGATTTGTCGTAACGCTGCCTATGAACATGGCAGGCAGCCCAAAGCTCTCCCGTGCTCCTTCCTGCAGCTGCCGTTTGGGGTGGGAGCGAGGGGACCGCAGTGGCTGCCTGTTCATGGAGTCTGTGGGTCTGGCCAGTAATTTAGGGTTTTGATCAGGAATTTGCCTACACTCTCCCTACTTGGTCGTGCCCTGGAATACAGAACTGCAGTGCCTGGGTCTGGTGGCAGTGCCACCACACCCGAGGTGCCAGCTTGCTCTTGGTGTGGGAAGCAATAATTAAATGAGCAGTTTGAACCTGATTTTTTTTCTCAGACAGAAGAAACAAGTTCAGCTTTGACCATGCATGTTACATTTTAATTTTTTCTCATGCCAAGAAATACAAAGGAAGTATATAAGGTACACCGCATCATCCCGCAGAAAAAGGAACGTTACCAGCGAGGAGGAGCGCCCGGCCGAAGTCCCCGACGTGCTCACGCTGTTGGCGAGCGCGGGGCTCCGAGGGATGGGGCTGCGCACGGCAGCAGCACGGGGACAGCCCCTGCTGCCACGCGTGGATCCCGCCCTGGTGCGGGGCTGCTCGGGTGAATGCTGCTCTCGTTCCCTGCCTGGTGCTTCCCACCCCGGGTGCGTATTTAAGGGTTTGAGGTTTGCTACCTACTGGCGTTAGCAAATGCTGTACAAATATTCCCACTTTGAAAAGGCTGCTTCCCCCCACACCCCCTTGGCTTGTGCCCAAGCGTGGGATTTTTCAGCCCGAATTTGGCTTTGCCAGAATTAAAGGATGTACGCTGAAAGAAAATAACCAGCCTTAAGGCTGCCATTGGTGCCGCTCGGCTGCAGAGCCCGGGCTGCGGGAAGTGGCAGAGTGCTGGGGCAGGGCCGGGGGGTCGAGGGGAAGGGGCTGGGAGCAGCCCCGGGGGTGGCCGCAGCTCCCTCCTGGGCTGAACAGGAGCTGGGGATTTATACAGTTGGCAGCAACTGGAAAGGAGGGGAGTAACGACCAGGAAAAGCAAAATCATCACCGGTGCCACAAACTGGGAAAGCAAATCTTCTGTCCTCCCTGCGTGCTGAAACCCTTCTGCTCCTCTCTGCGGCCTTAGCGGCCGGACGCTGGGCGCTGCGCTGCTGTAACCCTGCGCAATGCCTCCTGCAAAAAGGTGACCGCCGCCTCTCCTGCTCGCTCCCGCAGCCCGGTTGGGTGACTCCAGGCTGTCCCGGGGAGAAGAGCCCCGGAGGCATCCTGCAGTGCCAGCCCGTGGCTCTGTCCCACCGGGACCTCGCGCTTGCCCGTGGTCACTCCAACTCGGGCTCGCTTCTGGACGCCTTTCCCACCTTCCCAGCTCCCTGGCACGCTCTCCTCCCGCCAGCTGCACCTCGCTCTCAGTAAGGCTGCGGTGCCGCACGCATCTCGCCTCTTCCCTGCTCTGCTGGGGGTAGAAGTTGGCCGGATCCTGAGGATTTTAGGATTTTGTGAGCGTTTTAGTTACAGACACGTGAAGCTTGATGCTGACGGGTGTGCCTAGAGGAGGCTGCAGCAGGTGAGACGAGCTGTGATGCGAGCACTAGGGCTTCTTCGTGGAGATGGAGATGAAAAGCCTTCTGATGCACTTTTTTGTAATCGCCCTCCTGCGTGCTGAAAACAAACTTCAGGAGCAGTTGTGCCCAAATGTGTACAGAGCAAGAAGCTGCCACCAAGCCAGAAAAAAGTCCCAGGGGATGTTTTGTTTCCCAGCTGTAGCCCAAGCAATGATGCTCGTGTCCTGGTGGCCTCAGGCTGCGTTCTGCCAGGGCTCAGCCCCCGAACACGTCAGCCTCGGAGACTGTCAGCTTCCTCCAGTTACCAGCTGAGCCCCGCGGGCACCCGAGCCAGGGTGAAACCGCTGTGCTGCAGAGAGCAGCTGCCCGAGGGTCCCGTGGCAAAACCTTTGCAAAGGATCAGGCTGCAGAGCGCACGGGGAGCTTGCTGGAGAGCAGGGAACGGTCTTTGTGTCCGTCCGGTCTCGGAGAGTCTTCTGCTGGCGCAACTCGAGAGCCAGGTTGCAAGGAAGGGAAATGTTTAATGTCAGGAGTGACTTAGGGAGCTCCAACTGGATCTGAGTGCAGGACAAGGGCCACAAAGGTGTACTCGAGAGCGCAGAGCAGTGCAATCGTATCTAGCCAGAAAGGAGATTGAAAAAGAATAGGAGGCGAAGCGTCTTCATGTTTTATGGGGTGGTTTTTGGAAAGCTTTTTGGGACGGGCTGGGATCCCTGCTGCAACCATGCAGCGTGTGCTTGCACAGATCCCTCTGCAGGCACCAGACTCAAAGGGATGATGCATTCCCTCCTATTTATATTGAGGAGGAGAAAGAAAAACCATTTTCTTTTCTGAGCTGCTCGCGCATGTGACTTGGAGCAACTTTGCCATCTGTGCAATGAGAATAGCGCAGGGCTGCGTTCTGCAGCCGTGGCAAAGCACTTTGGGCTCTCAGATGGAAGGCTTTGTGCAATGACACAGCAGCATTCACATCCTCCATTTGGTGCTCTCAAGTGCTGCAGTTTCCCCCAGGTGCCGGCCCATCCTGCCCTCGGGGATCCCTCCTCAAGGAGGGGGATTTCCAGTGGCTGTGGGGACAAGGGGTCGGGTGCACCCAGCCGAGCACAGGGCTCCTTCTAGCACCGAGCGCACAAGAAACGAATTGCAAAAGGCAGGTAGCAAATTTGGTCTGTTTTCAGAAGCTCGTGGTTTGCGATAAAGCACAGGCAAAGGGGCGGGTGGGAAGGCAGCCCGGGAAGGTGCTGTAGTAGCGTGCTATTGCTCGGGGTCCCTGGAACCCCTCTGCGTGTAAAGAAAACCAGTAACGGTGGGTCCAGGGCATCTGGCTCCCCTCTCCCCTGACTTCAGATAGCCTCTGCCCAAAGGAAACTCTGTCACAAGGAGCAGCTGAGCAGGTGACAAGAGAACATTCCCAGCTATGTCCCTGTGGTACCAGGATTTGCAACTTTCCCTGCTGCCTCCCTGTGCTCACCAGTTTGGGAAGGACGCGAGCACCGGGATGCGGGGAGGTCCCTCGCGGCGCACCGGGCTGGGCAGCAGTTTCCCACAAGGACAAGCCCTTGGATGTGTTGGGGTTTTTTCCAGGTGGGGAGCAGAGGGGTGCCCCAAAACACCTCAAGTCCCGGGGCAGGCAGTGGGTGCAGCCCCCGGGTTTGCAGTTGTGGTGACGAAGTTTTGCTACAAGGGAGGCTCGGCTGACCCAGAGCCAAGGGACGTGGCCAGGAGCCATCTGCAAGGCCTGGGCGCAACAGCAGGCGGTGGAACCTTGCATAGTCTGGGTGGCCGGACGCAGCGCCAACGCCAGCACCAGCCCGCGGCAGGGACGGGCGGGACGCGGGGATGGGGACGTCGGGTGGGGCCGCGCGTCGTGGAAGACTTGGCAGGGTGCAGGGTGGGTGGGTGGATCGGGAGGGAGCAAACAGTCTGTGTTCTTTACATGGTGTTAAATACAAAACGTTAAAAAATAAGACTTGTGGAGCCAACCCCAGCCAGCTCCGGTGGTGCTGGAGGTGTTCGGAGGCGCAGAAGAGCACGAGGGGTAACGAGACGAGCAGCTCCTCCACACCTCTGAAAATCCCCCGGCAGCCCTCGGCTGAAGCCCAAAGGGGGGTGCGGGGAGATGAGCACGGTGGCGGGGCCTGGGTCTTGCTGCGGCTTTGGAGCGATGGACGCGACGCGGCGTAGGTGCTCGCGCAGAGAGGACGGGCTCTGTGCCTCGGTGCCGCTGCTGCAGGTTAACCAGGCCCCTTGCTCAGTGCCGGCGTTAACCTCGCTTTGGGTGCAGAGGGGAGGAAGCGTGTGGCTGCGTGGAGGAAGTGTGATTCCTTCCGTGGAAGCCCCCGCGGGACCCGGGTGAGCAGCCGCCTGGCGCTCCCATGCAGCAGCGCCCCGCTCCTGCCCCGGCATCTGCTGCGGCGACGGAAAAGCTTGGGTGAGCAGACGTGGAGAACATTCCCAAAGGCATGCAAATGGTCATTGTCTCTTTTTTGTTCGTTTGTTTGTTTCATCAAAAATACAAAAGCACCCACCACGCTCTCCAGCTCCTGCGCTGCCTCTCCCACGGCTCGCTCTCCTCCTGCGCTCAGCTCCCGGTGGCAGTTTGAGCTTTTTGGTGATTTTTTGTTTGTTTTTGTAGAGACAGAGAATTCAATGATTTAAAAACCAACAAGCCCCGAAAATCCTTGTGCCAAAATTCTTAGGATAATTCCTCATAGTGTCCTGGTCCGTCCTTAGATTTTCCTTGAAACAAGCTTTGGGCTGAAAACTCCCTCCTCCTCCTGTCCATCACCCAGAGTGGTCTCCCCGCCCCCTGAGTTTTGCAGGAGGGGAATGAGGTAGTGGATCTCCCCTTCTCCTCTCCACACGGATCTGGCGCTCGTCCCTTGTCCCCTCGCTGTGCGTCCATCCCAGCTCGTCCCCAAGAGGCAGAGGAGCAGCCACACGTGTTCCTGCCGACAGGCTCCACGCGGGCTGCCCAGGGCTGCCCACCCACGCTGTGACAAGTTCTTGTTGCAAGGCTGAAAGTAAAAACCCCGCAAGGAGAGTTGTCCTCCTCCTCTTCGAGGGATTTGCGTGCTAAAACGTCTTCTAGGCAACTGTAAAACAAAGAGAGTCTTAGGGCAGCTTCCAGCAGTCGCAGCGGTGTCCCTGGTGCCCTAGGGATCTGGGTGAGGAGTGGGCGAGTTGTGACGTTCCCGCGCCCCAGGCAGTGCTGCCATCAGCCCTGCTGCTCTTAGCAGGTGGGGCTGTGTTTGGGAAGGTCCCCAAGCACCTGGGGGTGGCACTGCTGGGCAGGCTGCCCTGGGGCCTGAACCCCTTCCCCCATTGCACAGACCTACCGCAGCCTCACCAGGGTAAGCCTTAGGTCGTAGCCAAAACAGTTTTTGCTTGGGAGATCTGGTATGGTCAGCAGTTACAGGACAGCACCAGGAGGACCTGGTGACCAGAAGGAGAGGTGCTCTGCGAGCAATCCCTTCTCCAAGGCGTTTTGCGCTCTGCTGTTGGTGGTGGACGCGTCAGCCTGGCACAGGGGTGCTCAGTGCCCTTGCACTGGGTGGGAACGGCGTGTCCCACAGACAGGGGTGTCCCGTAAACTGCTGGGGACAGCGCCCAGGGAGCCGCGTGGGGTCCCTGCTGGAGCAGGACGGGGAAAAAGAGGAGATGTCCCTGCTCGAGGTGTGGAAACAAGGAGGTGTTACCTCTGACGCTGAGCGAGACGTAGAGCACGATGATGACGGTCCCCAGCACGATGGACACGATGCTGATCAGGCGCGCCATGCGGCCCAGGCGCCGGGCTCCGTCCATGTCCCCCTGCTGCCCGCTGTTCCGCGACTGCGGGGAAGCACAGAGAGAGGCTCCTGAGGGAGGTGACAGTGAGGCCGCGGCAGCAGCCCCACAGGGACAGCAGCTGTGTCACCAGGGGCCACGGATCCTGTCTCTGTCAACTTGTCATCCTGAGCTGAGCCAGGGTGGCCCCGGGGGGATGCTCCCATAGGGAGGAGCTGGGTGGGCTCAGGTCTGCCTTCGGTTGAGATGCCTCCACCGTGGGACAGGAGGCATTGCACAGCAACAGCCACCCCGCTCTGGCTCTTTTATGGGAAAAAAAAAAAAAAAAAAAGTTGAAATT
>VXAV01013262.1:0-10220 GCA_013399715.1 Alectura lathami | reverse complement strand
TTTTTTTTTTCCTTTGTGGAGCTTCAGTTGGGCTAGATGAGGCAGTGCACCTTCATTTTGTCAAAAAACGCTGGTGTCAGGGAGGTGGCAGGTATCGTATAGTTACGCTGACCACGTGGCTATGGAGGCCTGGGAGTCCCAGGGTGCGCATGGATTCTCCCCACCCCAGGGGGATTTTTCACCATTTTGCAGCTTGCATCAGTTCCCTGGGCACAGAGAAGCTGATCCTGATGCTGTGGGGCTGGCAGCATTCTGCACCCGGGTGAGGAGGGCTCCGGGAAGGGGACGGGGCTCCTGCAGAGCAGGGAGCATTCCGTCAGCGTTCACTGGGGGTGGACGTGGAGCTGCCTCAACGGGGGGCCTGCTCTGTGGGAGCTCACCTGGGGCAGCCGCTGCAGGTGGCATCAGGACAGACGTGATGTTGTGTGTGGTTATGAAGCAGGCGAGGCGAGCAGCCCTTGCCTTCTGGCAGTGTTGGGACAGGGAGGTCAGGCTCAGCGCTCCCTGATAGTTCAAGAACAGAACGAGGCTTGTTTTAGAGGGTTGTTTTGGAGTTAGCTCTGAGTAATGGGTCTTTCAGAAACTGTTCTGTTTCATGGATTTTTCATTTCTTCCCCCAGCACGCTAAATGCGTGTATTTTCAAATGCCTTTCAAACACGAGCGCTTTGTGTAGCAGAATGTAGACAGATGTTGTATAAAATCTCTCTCTCTAAGAATTTTTTGTATGCTGTGATACCTTGCTTATTACTGAGAATGGGCGGAAATGTGAGAGCTGCCTGACTCGTGAGTCTTTTCTGAACCAGAAGCCACCCCTGTGCCTCACAGAGTGACTTCTCCTGTGTTAATGCCCATGCCAGAGCTGGAGGGAGGAGGCAGGCTGGGCCCTGGTGCAGGGCAGAGCTGGCTGCTGGGGCCCCCAGAGCCATCTGGTCACAGCTCACACGATGGCCATACAAAACTAGTGCAGCTGTCGTACTTCACATTTTTAGTTAGACAATTTATCAGGGGCTACAGCTGTTCAGGAATGCATCCAGAAGCATTCGAGACACAGGGTTTAGCAGAAGAAGACAGTTGGTGACAGTTGGGTGTTTATCCACTACTGGTGAAGCCTCTGCAGGAGAAAAGAAAGCGAGCAGCGCTGGTGCAGCTGGCCTCAAACCACATCACCTGCAGCCTCCTTCAAGAGCTCTCTGGCAGGAAAAGCACAGCACACGTTATGGGCCTGGAATGCAGTGCTTTGGTTGTAGTTTATAGTTACAATGTCTGAAGCAAGTACTAGATCCTGTAAGCAGTCACTAGAAGGTCTCTTAGCTAGCCCTTCTGTGCCTCTCCTGCCTTTTTCACCTTTTGCAGTCTCCTGATTTCCATGATCGTGCGTTCTGTGTAGCTGTTCATCTTCTAAACAAAACCACGATGAACGCAGGGAGTTATTGCTGGTATTTTTCTGGTTGGTTTTGCTGATACATCGCCCCCCCCTGCAGACTTTACATCATCCTCAGGCACTGATGTTTTAAACCTTGGGGCAGGAGCTGCCTGATGCTCTGGGTCTGCTCAGGCAGCGGCACAGAGGAGCTCCCGGTGATCTTCAGCGCAGCCCTAATAACTGTGATTAGCAGGGAACAAAGGAGCAGTGCCTGGCTGCTGCACAACAGTATGTTTGGTTAACACAGTCAGAATGAGAGCAGTGCCTGCTTTTTAGAGACCGTGGAAAAACTGAATTGCTGCTGCTTTAAATTGGCAGGAATAGTCCCCAGGGAATGTCGGAAAAGTAGCACTGGCCCTATAAACCGCGGTAATGAAGCCTAGGTAGGCACGATGCCATGCAGAAGCGTGGGCTTGGTGCGGTGGTGCTCCTCGGGAGGAAGGGGAAGAGAGGTGTCGGAGTGATGCGTTGAGATCCGGGAAGCCTGGCAGCTTTTGTTGCAGGGGGTCGGCAGCCATCCCCTGTGAAGTGGCCGCTGTCTTAAAAACAAACCACCGGAACGAGCCAGCCGCAGCCCTCCCGCCCCCGAGGAGCCAGAAGTCGGCTTCTGTTGCAGAATGCTGAAGGCACCTGGGACCTGTGTTCAGCAGCAGTGGTATAGAAGAGGACAAAAGATCCCCGCGTGGAGGATGAAGGGTTTGACGGCAGGAAGCTGCCTGCCGTGAGCACAAAGGGCTGCGTCCACGTGCATTTCCCAGCGCCCTTTTCTGGGTGTGACAAAAGCCAGTTCCTTAGCAACCCTGCGAAACCGTGCCCGGCCCTGAAGCCATTCCTGCAGATGTTGCTGCCTCTGTGTCCCATGGGTGCCACCAGCCCGTCTCCTTTTCTCCTGTATTGTTTAATTTTTATGCCGTTGACCGCTGGGTAGTTCCAGCTGTGGGAATCAGACAGTGTTTGTAGTGCTCAGGCTGGTGAATTGCTTTCATGGCGTTAAGGACCTTGGGAGCAGCTCTTTTTGAGAGCTAGCACTTAGCGCTGCTCCCAGGCACAGGAGGAGGCAGGGAGCTGGGGTGCTCTGAGCTGGGCATGTGGCCGGGGAGTGGCTGCTGCTCTGGGGCTTGTTCAGGTATCACCCGTCAGGCAGAGAGAAACCGCTGAAGTACCAAAACCTAAAGTTTGGTCTGTCGATCAGATGGAACCAAAATAAGGCTGGGTCCGCCCAGTCCAAAAGACAGCAGAGGCAGGGAAACGTGGCTGCTCTCGGCAGCAGTCAGCTGCCGCCTGTCCAGCCCCAGCAGAGGGCAGGCGAGGAGGTACGCCGGACCGCGTACTGAGCGAGTGGCAGTGGGGGCCGGGTGTTCCTTTCCTTTCCCTGGCTGAAGCAGTGGAGCTGGGCGTTTTTTCCTCGGAAGAATGAGTGCAGTTGTTCCCTGCTCCGCTGCGGGCTTGCCTGTTGAGCAGTAAATCCTGCAGCAAGGCTGGCGGAGCGAGGCGGGAGCTGCCCGTTGTGCACGCGTGTTCTGGTTTGGGCCTCTGCTGGAGGTGAAGATGAGATGTGAAGTGGGTAGCCAAGATATCTAAGTGTTTGCCCCCGAAGGGGCTTAGCTGGCAACTTGCCTGAGAGGCTCCTGCACCTTTTTTGATGGCAGCGTCATCGCCTTCAGTCTGCGTGTGCTAGTAAGGTGACTTTCAGCATTTAACGGGTAAACAGTTCCAGGAGAGGAAAAGTGCTTTCTCTGCAACTTTTAATGGAATATTTAAAACCAATTATGAAAGGTGAGATCGAAATTTACCTTTGGGACTTCTGTAGATAATTAAAATGGTTGTCAGAGTAAATTAGGTTTCCCTGTACTTAGTTATGTCCAGGTTATGACTGTCTTTAGTGCTTGGCAGACTTCTTCCTTGATTTTACAGATGTATCTGCCAGACTTACTTCCACATAATGAAGTATAGCCAAAGACTGAAGAACAGTGTTCTCAGCACGGACTTCTTGTGAGTTGTCAGAATGCACTGGCAAGCTGTTTTCTAAATAAAATGTCAGCCAAGGAACGCGGGAGGGCAATATTGGGGATGTATTTGTGTGTGAACAGCTACAAATTTGTTTTGATGACTTGATTGCTTTCCATTAATGGTGTTGCTTGAACAAATGGGTTAGTTTCTCAGAGTTTTGTTGGGGGAAATACTTTCTTAGTTCCTTCTAACGTTGAAAAAGCACTGAAATGGGCCGTGGTGCCTGAGGCAGAGCAGCTCGCAGCCTGGCCAGTGTCTGAGTCCCGGGTGTAGGCTTTGTAGGGCTAACATCCACCATCATATTAATGAAGACAAATAAAAGTATAAACTAACTACGATCGCTAATAAGCGATAAATCTCTCTGTGTCAGGTGTTATGGGAGCCAAGGTGTTGGAGACAAATGCTCGGTCCCTTTTCATTTCAGTCGGCTTCACAAAAAGCAGAAGAGAGCAAAATTTTGGTTTTTGCATCTGTGTTGAAAGTCGCTGTATCAGTTGTGAGAGTTCTTTGTCTTTTGGAGAGAAAAGGGAAGGATTTCACTGAAATGCTTGCCCCTTCTCACAGCCACAAACGTCATTAATAATAATGGGGAGGTAGCGGAGATGCGGTCACGGTCTCCAGTCTGTCGTGCACCGCTGCTGACAGCTCTCCTAGCTGCAGACCAGCTGTCGTGGTGCACATCTTCTGTCAAACACGGCACTGCTCGGCCTGAGCAGGCTGGGTGCGTGCCTGCGGGTGCTGACGGGTTCCAGGAGCTGGGAGGGCACGCGGGGCCGGAGCCGCCGTGCTGGGTCTGGGCACGTCCGTGGTGCTTATAGGGGCAGGGGGCTGGGCCAGGGTCGTGCACTGCAACACGTTGCACACCACGCGCTGTGCAGTGAGTTGTGAGATGCAGCGTCCTGATCCTCACCCTCTGTTTTCATACGGTGACAGTAATGTGATTGTATCTCTAATTAATATGGATGTCACCAAAATGGTAGCCCGATAATTTTACATTGTCTTAATTAGCATTCATCGTTCTTTCTGAAGACTGCATGTTTTTCAAATCCATCTTCTGTAATTGTTAATTCAGACATCACTTACTCTTTCTAAAGATATAATGGAGCAGAGTACTGCAATTATCAAAGAAGAGAGGAAAAAGAAAGATGAAAATGGAAATACATTACAAAATCAGAAACACATTACAACATCTGCTGTGTCTCTGAGGCCAGAAGAAAAGTCTGATGCAAACACGTTTACTGTAAAAAAGCCAGCACAAATACGTAGAAATTTAAAGTAAAAGTTGCCTGAGGATGAATAGGGATGGAGAAATCTCCTGGTAACGAGCATGGCAGAAGATAAACTGTGTATGTGTGGAGGTATGCGAGTGATTCCACAGCCAAATGCTGCTGCTTCCACGGAGAATTAATTTTGTGCCACAGAAGTTATCAGTGGGTTTCCGATTATTTGAAAATTTGGCCATTTTTCTTGTTCCATATATGTGAGAAGCTCATGAACAGATAAGTAATTTTTCCCAAAACCTTCAGGTGTTGGTGTTAGTCTAGAACATACTCTGCTCTTGTACCTCTTCTGAAGAAACCTTTTCCACACGATACCCATGTGTCTTCTTGGTTA
Organism: Alectura lathami; assembly: GCA_013399715.1. Classification (NCBI taxonomy): domain Eukaryota; kingdom Metazoa; phylum Chordata; class Aves; order Galliformes; family Megapodiidae; genus Alectura; species Alectura lathami. The sequence continues at coordinate 5,172 of VXAV01013262.1, read as the reverse complement.
GCCCTCAGCTGTAAATTTTCTTTCCTAAATCCTTCTGGGAAGTAAGTGGACGAGGCAGGCAGTACACGTGCTTAGTTTTCTGCACACCAGCCAGCACTGGCAAAACTAGTGTTTGCACAGTAGAGCCGAGGTCATATGGTGTTTTAAAGGCCATGGATCTTCAGTCACGGAGAAGTGGGGAAGGGAAAAGCGTGTTTCAGACAGACTCCTGTGAACGCTACCTTGTGCTTTGGACGTGGACTCACTTCACCCCCTTCCAACAAGAGAATGCGCTTCAGAGCATGGTCTCAGCAGAGCGCTCACAGCCTGCTGTTTGAAAATGCCTTTCCTCTTGAGACAAGCCTGTCTCTGAGTATTGGCCTGTGTCTGATGTGTTTTTAAGTGAGGGCAGCGCTTTGAGAACCTCAGATGGATCACGGAGATTTATTGCTGGGTGAGTAAATGCAGAAGGCAGCTGGCACTTCACTGTACCTCAGGATCCCAGGTTTTCATCCAGACAAGTGGCTGCTGAGTGGTGAGTGAGAAACAAGAAAAATGCAAAGGCCCCTGATCCCCGCAGCCCATGCTTTCCCACATCTGTCCTGCCGCTGTGACTCAGAGCTGGCAGCCCCACCGCTCTCCTTGCATGCGCTGCGGTGCTTGTGGTTCAGAGCTCAGCCCCGGCTCTAATTATTCTGCAGGCCTTTTGCAAGAGGAGCGGATTTTACAGGAACTCTGAATCGCCAGGTAGTGTTGTGTATGTCCAGATGTTGTACTTGTCCATGCTCCTGGTGTAGCTCTGTTAACTGGGGCACTGACACATGAGGGAGTGTTTTGCCTATTGTTGACAACGCTGTTTCTCAGCTGTATGTGTAGATACAGGTGCACACTCACCAGAACCTGAATGGGACATCATCATTCTGTGCACGTTGTCTTATCTGCTCCAGACCTTATCCTATTTCTGTGCGTGTTTAGGCGCAATGTGCGCTGCAGCCGTGCTGTAGGCGTGGGAGCTCCAGCGGCATGGTGCAGGCTGTTTGTAGAGGGGAGGGGGTCCTGCAGGGGCTGAGCCGCTGCCCTGTCCCTGTGCTGAGGACAGGGCTCTGGAGAGCAGAAACAGTCCTTGTGCCGACAGTCAGGTGGGCACTCGGAGGAGCACTCGGGTGGGGGGGCACGGGGCCAGCTGTGCTACGGGTCTGTGCTACCTCCGAGCCCAGGGCTCACACGTGCATCCTGCAGCAGAGTTCTCCAGCAAAGTCTTTGTTCTGTTTCTCCGCTGCATCGCTCCCAAGAGGTAACACCGGGTGCTGGCTGGCTTTGGTTGCTTTCTTTCCCTGACCGTGGTGGTCCTTTTCTGGTGCACGGTGGAGTGTCCCGGTTGGAGGACCTCGTATGGAACTCTCAAGAAATCCAAGGCACCAGCTCAGCGCTGGGAGGAGAAGGCTGTTTTTCCTCGCTGGGGCGGAAGCTGTGTGCATTGGGAAGCAGCAGCTCTTCGGGGCCGCTCTTCACTGACGCTTTGTCACTGCAGGCAGTTTCTCTTGGCAGGTGTTCTCCTACACGGCCGACAAGGAGATCCGCACGGACGACCTGTGCCTGGACGTGTCGCGGCTGAACGGCCCGGTGACCATGCTCAAGTGCCACCACATGCGGGGGAACCAGCTCTGGGAGTACGATGCCGAGGTACCGGGGCCCTGCGCGCGCTCTGGGGGCAGGCACGTTGCGGTGTGCTGAGGCAGCCGTCTGCCAGCCCCAGCTGAAGGGGTTCTGCATTGTTTATATAAATAAAACAGGGAAGAAGATACATATTTTTATAAGGTACAGGTTTTCCAGTTGATTTCTGCTGGCTCTTGAAGATTTCAGACTGGATTTAAATTGTGTAGCCATTTTCCATATACCAGTCACCTGTTTAGTTAGAGACTGTAATGGGACGGGATGTGGCTTTCTCTGGGTTGTGAAAGGAAGAGCTGTTTGTAGAAATTTGGTGACTTAAGGAGTTGCAAAATTAATACAAAATACATGCAAGTATCTCCGTATATCAGGGCTGAATTAATTCTTTTTAAATGCAACAGGAAGCAGCAGATGAAACCGTTGATTTTAAGCTTTTGCTTTGAAATGTGAGCGTGAGTTTTGCACAGTGAAGTTCACACAGAGGTATTAGCGTTTGTTTCCAGGTAGGATCTTCGTAACATTAGAGCAGGAAGCATGCTGGGCTGCCGAGTAGAGAAACAATGACAGTTGTCACTGAGGTTTGCTAAGTTCTGAATCATTCCTGAGTTTAACATCTGAGTTTAAACGAATCTTCTATTTAATAAAGAAGATGATTTCCTTCTCAAACAAAATGCATGAATATTTTGGTAATTTTAAGTGGCTTTGCAGATGTTCATGCCAGCAGTTAACACTGGAGGTTTAAGATGTTCTGTCTTCCTTCGTTTCATGCAGACAGCAGCGGATTTTTGCCCAGATCGCTTCAGGGTGGAGCGAGGGAGGCGAGGCTGGGTTCCACTGGGCCCGGCCCCAGCACGTGTGTTGGCTGCTGGCCGCACAGCGGGGTCGTCCTGTGCCCGTTTGTAGAGTCACCCCAAAATAAGCAAACTCTTTCCAGCCTTCCGTGGAAACAGCTGCTTCCACCGTTCTGTGTGAACAGGGAAATTTCTTTCAGCCCGTTATGCTCTCCTTTACTTTTGACATTGGAAGCATGCTCTCTTTTTCTGAAGTTTACCGTAGTAGGTCCTCAGTGGAAAATTTCCCTATAGCTGTGTAAAAACGCCATCAGCCATTAGATGGAGCTCATAAAAAAGAAACACACAGCGCGTTGTGCTCAGGCCTTACGTAAGGTATCTGAAGACAGCCCTTCTGCAGCCTGTCCTGTGATGTAACAGCCGGTTGCATTCCATCCCTTTTTATTTGCAAGAACATTTTTTTTTTTTTAGAAAATAATTTTATTCTGCGAACGGCCAGACTCAGCTTGCAGGCTTTTCCTGTGAGGTGGTGTTGGTGTTGGGGATCTGTGTTTGTTAGTGCTGAACAGACCTCAGGTGGTCACAGCCTGGTGCTGGGTCGGGCTGGGGCTGTGCGGGGGCTGCGAGCACAGCGGGTCCCGGGGCGGCTTGGGTTGGCTCTGCAGAGCTGCCAGAGGTGTGCACAGAGAGAAGTTTATGAACAGGGAAATGGTTGCCACGTATTGCCTGATCGCATGCATCCATTCAACCATTTTCCAGCGGAACTGCCCTCAGTTTTTCATCTCTGTACTTCTCAGAAGTTGACCTGAGATGATTTTGGGGTGCCGTTCCGTGGTTACAGGCGGTACCGCCCCTCTTGCTGCAGGCAGGGAGGAGGGGAGGCTCTGCTAAGGAGCAGCAGTGCCCTGGCCACATTTGGAGACACAAGGAGAAACATAATGATAAAAATGCATTCCTCTCTGAGGTGTTTCTGATATTTGTTAACAAATTTACTTTTTCTATAACAATGTTGTAGTTTATTTTAAGTGTATAACATATGGAAAAAATCATAGAAGGTAAGTTTTCCTATATATTTATACACAGATTAATAATAATGGATATTAAAGTTAACCTTGGTATACCTGGCATTTCTGTTTTTTCAACAACAGACAAGGAACTGGGAAAGTTTTGTGGTGGTGAGCAGAAAGGTAAACCCCAACCATTTTGCACCTATCAGATTGAATTACCTGTAGCAAACTGTTCTGAACACCCCTCCTCTCATTTTCTCAGACCAAAAGCGTCCAAATTTGTGCAAAATGCTTTTAAAGAATAAATCATTACTACATTTTAATGTGAATTTGAGATGCAGGTTTTTTTTTTTTTTGAGGCAAAGGCTTGCTGTTGCAGCGATGGGGCACTTGCTTTTCTCTGTCTCAGTGATTTCTCCATGTTCTGCAGCACAGCTGTGCACCTCCTCCAGCAGCTTCTCACATTCTGCTGGCTCTCAGTGCTGAGATCTCTTAGCATTGGCTTCACCCGGTGCTTGGGAAGAAAGCAGCTCTCAGAAGCCTCAGTCAATTTGCAGAGTAGAAAATCTTTTGCTGAACAGAGGACAAGAGTCAGCACTACTATTTGGGGTCAAAATAGAGGCATACTGGCAGAGTGGACAGAAATTAGCTATCAACCCCAACTTAAATCCCTGGGCCTTCGCTTTCATGGCTGCAGGATTCACCCTGAGCTGCTTTAGTGCAGCAGGCAGCGTGAGCTGAAGCAGTTTTCAGGTAGGTTTTCCCTGGCTGTTTCTCACTGTGACTGCAGCACGGCCTGTGCTGCCTGCAGCTCTCGTACCTGGACCTGGTTTTCAGTTGCTCTTGCCGGCAAGGCTGCTTGGCCTGAGCTTCAAGGCAACAGAAGTCCCTGTGTGCTCAAAACGTCAGTGGGTAGCGCGTGGCTGTAAGGGAACGCTGGGTGAAGCAGCCTGGTGCCGCGGGTTTCCCTGCGGGACCCCGCACGGGACGGGCCCTGCCGGCTGGGCGGCTCTCTCCACTTCTAATGCCGGCTGCCCTGGGACGTTTCAAGCCATGGTAGCTCACAGCATTTTTAAACTGCAGGGGTTTTTGTGAGTGTGTTTACATCTTGGCAGGAAATTCATTTGGTTTGACTTTTTCTTTTAATCCGTTGCCTTCTATTATTGATTTTTAATGCTTTCATTTCCTGCTTCCCAACAGCCCATTAAGATTCCTGGCCCATTTTCAAGCTGCCTGCTTTGCTGCAAGGGCAGCTGAGTAAATCAGCTCTATCAATGGGATGTGTCAAGCTGGAATGTCTCAGCTTTTGAAGGCTTCCAGTCAGCATTGCGTAACGTTTTTACGATGCATACACGGTACTTGCTGTGGGATGGGGGTGGGAGAGGAGCAGCAGATGTGCAGGGCATGCCTGGTCTGTGCTCCTGGGACCGGGGGATCCCACCGTGACTCCTGTGACACCCAGGCACATTGTAGTCTGTACAGCGTGGTGAAATCTTACGGCATATAACATATGCAAATGGTCTCGGGAAAAGAAAGTCACATTGATAGACATAAATAATAATGTCAGGATTTGATCGTGCATAATTACTCCTGAATTTGTCACTAAACATGACATCTGTGCTAAGCTGTTGAATTTTCATTTCCTGAAAGATGAAGGTCTTCACAAAAAATGTGTCTTGAGTTTCTGACTCCAATTTCCCTTTTTTTTTTTTTTTTTTTTCCCC
>VXAV01013261.1:0-10066 GCA_013399715.1 Alectura lathami | reverse complement strand
ATCTGCCCAGCATGGCCGAGCTGTCGACCCCAGCATAATGCTCTTCTCGTATGTTGGCCCTGTCTCGCTTCCCGTTGTGCTCATACATGTCTCGCTCTGCTTTCTCCGAGTCCTTTTTCTCTGAGGTGTTCTTTCTTGCTGTCCAGCTGCCTGAGGATCTTTCCTTCCCAAGGAGATTCTCTGTCTGGTGCTTCCTTTCTCTTCTGTGTTGCACTGCCACCCGCTGTTTTTCACTTCTGCTGGGCCAGCTTCCTGCCTTTCCCCTTTCTGATTTAATTTCTCCACTAGAAAGTGCAGGACCGTTCCATGGAGTTCCTGGCAGTGATGTCAGCCCAGCTCGTGGTGTGTACCCTCTGGGCAGGGCTGCCTCCGTGGAGGGCTCTACGCCTGAGCATGCTGAGAGCCCAAGCACAATCTGCAAATCCATCTCTTCTTGACACTGGGGGAAATCCAGTGATGTTCTTTAATTTTGCAGCTGTGGATGAAGTTGTTCCTGAATCCTGCTCTTAATGCTCTGGAATGCTTTTTTTGGCAGAAAGCTGTCTAAAATGGGAGACAAAGGAGCTTGCGTAGCCTGCTGTGCGCAGGGCTGCTTGTGAGAGCAGTTGTCTGGCAGCTTAACTGCGCTCCAGTGGTGCTTTAACTCCGAAACCAAGCGCTCATCAGCGTGTGCTGTGTTCGCTGATAACGGGAGGAGCGATGCTGTGAACGTGTCCACCATCGCTGATAGTGCTGTCGTGTCATGTTGGGAGGCCACCGTTGCCCAAATGGTTGTATTCATGCCTGGGAGGAGGAGAAAGACCAATCTCCTCTGCAGCCACCGTTTCCAAACCCCTGGTTGGTTCTTGTCTTGCCTGCTACTGGACGGTCTTTCCTGTTGTCTCCATGTTTCTTGTTGGGAGCCTCTGCAGCCAGTGTGCCAGCGCAGATGTTTCCCAACATGCTCACTGCACTAACGTTAGCTTCGTCAGCCATCTGGTAAATGATTTCAGGAGGTGTGGCAGCAGTCACAGCGTCCAGCCCCGCAGAGGTGTACTGGGATTTGGAGTGTGCTGGAACAGCTCCTCCCCCTGGAGGGGCCTGACGCTGTTGCTGTCCTGCTCTGTTGCAGCCAGACACTCTGGGAGCGCTACCAAACCTGCGGGAGCTCTGGTTGGACCGGAACCAGCTCTCAGCCCTGCCTCCGGTGAGTACCTTCAGGACCGTTGCTTCACCACTTTGCTCCCTGCCTGCACTGCTCCCCTGAGGCACAGCATCTCCTCTCTGGTCCTAGGAGCTGGGCAACCTCCGCCGGCTGGTCTGCCTGGACGTGTCAGAGAACAAGCTGGAGCAGCTGCCCAACGAGGTCAGTGGGCTCGTAGCTCTGACGGACCTGCTGCTGTCACAGAACCTGCTGGAGTGCATTCCGGATGGGATTGGTGAGTGTTTTGGCAGGGGAAGCAGGGCAGCGCTCCTCCTGTGGGGAGCCCTGGGGCACCACGACTGTGCCTGGCCAGGTATTAGGGCCTGGTGGATGTAGTCAGTAGGCGAGTACAGAAGCAGTGGATGATGCTGTTGAGCAGAGCCCGCCAGGGCATGTTCAGGTTCTTGATCTGTGTCGTGCGAGGATGAAGCCTGTGAACAAGTCTGGCTGGGAAGGAGAGTGGTGGCTGTGCTGTTAGGTTAGCTGATCCCTGCTGGGAGGCATTTCAGGAGGTGAGCGTGGGGCAGTGTCATCGTCTCTGTGGCTTAGTTCACATCCAGCTTGTTGCCCTGACCAGGTCAGCTGAAGCAGCTCTCCATCCTCAAGGTGGACCAGAACCGGCTGACGGAGGTGACAGAGTCGATCGGGGACTGTGAAAATCTGTCAGAGCTCATCTTGACAGAGAACATGCTGACGGTAAGTACACGAGCAGCCACCTTGCCTCACCTGTGCTGTTCAGACCCTGGTGGAAGAGGCTGCTTTTCTGGTATTTTTTTTTTTTTCTCTGAACAGTTCTCTAGGATAGCCAGAATGGATCCATTCTGAAGCGCATCCAGTGTGATGCGAGCAGGGCTGCAGGAAAAGCTGTGTGTCGTTAGGGGCCACAGAGCAGCAGAACTGAAAATGGCCCTGCTGCAAACTGCTCACAACTTCTTAGTACACAAACATTGGAAATGGACAGAACAGGAGAGGAGTCTTGCCCAGTGGTGTTCTGAGCGCGCTGTGCTGAGATAAATAGTTGGCAGTAGCATTTTGTGAACTCGAGGGAGAACCTGTCCTGAGGCCGCAGTGAGAGCTCTGCTGGAGTCACGTTGCTGCTAGGACAGGAGGCAGCTTTTCTCCCCGTGGTAGGAGGGCTGTATGCCCGCTCTGCTCTCCTCGTCTCGATCAGCTGCTGACTCGTGTCCTTTCCAGGCCTTACCAAAGTCCCTTGGGAAGCTGACCAAGCTGACGAACCTGAACGTGGATCGGAACCGGCTGACGTCCCTTCCGGCGGAGATTGGGGGCTGCGCCAACCTGAACGTCCTGTCCCTGCGGGACAACCGCCTGGCCCTCCTGCCAGCAGAGCTTGCCAACACCACCGAGCTTCACGTCCTGGACGTGGCTGGGAACAGGTCAGCAGCAGGAGGGGGGGCAGGCTGGCAGGTGTATGCCTGCGGAGGCCGCTGTGAAGAAGCGCTGGGGGCCGCATCCCGGTGCGTTCTGGGAGCTGCTGGGTCTGCGCCGATCACAGGATCAGTGGGTTGGAGAGGCTGCAGGGCTCTGGGAGGAGGCTGTGCCTCAAACGTTTTGCTTGTTAAACTCTCCTCCGTGTTACTTGAACATAGGGCAGAATTGATGCGGGTGTGCGGGGCCATTTTGCTGTGTGGGAAACAAAGACCTGGGAAATCCCTGGTCCGCTGCATTCACGCCTCCGAGTTTTGTAGCGTTGTATCACCAGCCCGCAGGTGATCGGTGCCAAAGCCTTACGGTGTGCAAGAGATGCCCCTGTGGCTCGAGGCGCTGCAGGCTGCCTCTGGAGCTGTGCAGCAGTTGTGCAGCCAGTCCCTCAGGAGAGCACCCCTCCTGCTGCTGCCGCTGCCTTTCCCCGCTCAGCGTGCCCACGTGCATGTCTTCATCACGACCTGCCGGCTCCAGGGTGGCTTTTGGCTCTGTCTGCTTCCCTCCCGACATCTGCTCTGCCTTCAGCCCCTGGGAGGTGAAGTGAGTGCTGGGCTCTCTGTCAGTTCTGTGCAAACTCCAGCAAACACAGATCAGCTTGTGGGCACCCCTGGTTCTTATTCCACTGGTTTTCTTTCCAGCCAGTTCCAGCTCAGTTTCTCCATTGCTTTGCCAACGTGGCCAGGGTTTTACCAGTGTTTTCTGCGCTGTTTGGGGATCTCACTGAGACCGTCAGCATCTGTAGAGCAAAATTCAGTGCAAGTAGTGGACATGCACGCAGCCTGAGCTGTGCTCTGAAGTGCTCAGCAAACTGCCTTTGGTAGCGTCTGCAGCTGAGGCAGGGGTGGAGACTGTTTTCTTTCCCAGTTTGTGTGTGATCCACTGGATGTTTCCGTACTCAGACTTTGGGAAGATGACGTCTCTGCCAAGTGCCATGTCACGTGCAGCGTTGTAATGGATTTGGGGCTTTGCTGTTTAGAAGGCATAGAAGTCAGAGACCGCAGGTAGACTAGTTCAAAACCTTCTGTTCAAAACAAACCAGCAACAAAAAACAGCGTGCGGACATTTGTGATCCGACCTGAAAGCTGCCGCAGATTTCAGGTGTGGCTCTGTTAGCTGGGGCTGGTGGTGTTCTTGTGGCAGTTGGAGACTGGCCAGAGCTTCTGTTTGGCACATCCTCTGTACACTGGTGTGTTAAAGCAGCATCGTTTCTGTTTTCGGGACATGGGAGTCGTCCTCTGCTAGAAACTGATTAGAGTTCCTTGTGTTTTGCAGAGCCACGTGCAGCCACTTCTGCGTGCACAGAAGCGAGAGACCCCACAGTGGCTTGACTCTGTCCTTAGCTGATGCGGTTGAGCCCGTCTGGAGCTGAGTGGAGTTCCTTCATTACCAAAGGAGCTTAACCAGCTGCTCTTCTTTTCTCTTGCAGGCTGCAGAACTTGCCGTTCGCTTTGACAAATCTTAATCTGAAAGCCCTGTGGCTGGCAGAAAATCAGTCCCAGCCCATGCTGAAGTTCCAAACAGAGGATGATGAAAAGACAGGAGAAAAAGTTCTCACTTGCTACCTGCTTCCCCAGCAGCCTTCCCCTAGCCTAGGTAAGAGACCGCTTCATGAGCGCTGTCTGCAGCGCTGCACGCTCCAGAGAGCGTAGAGAGGAGACCACGAACCTTTCCCTTGGCTGGGTTGAGCTGTTCTTGCTTACTGTGGTTGCTGTAGCACACCTTGGCTCCTGGCTGGCTGATGCCAACTTTCCAAGGCAGAGGCTGCTAAAACTGAGAACTTGCTTCTCTGCCAGGTGGTGAAAATGCTGCAGCCTAGTCTTCAAATCTTCTTTTTGTGTCTGTTGACTGGGTAGTCCGTGTTCTGTAGGGCTTGCTTCCTGTTGCGATGGTGTCGTTGTTAGTACTTGTGATCGGTGCCTCTCTCTTTAGTCCCTGAGTAAGATGTGCTGGAGCTGAACCCTTCAGTGAGTTTTGTAGAGGCTGCCACATACAAGAGGTGACGAGATCTGGAGGCTGCATCTGATGTCCCCTGGGCCTCTGCTATAGACAAAAGTGCCCTGATGGGTTGAGAGCAGTCTTCATCCAAGCCTACAGCCCTGCACATTCAGAAAGTAGCTCTCACTCTGTTGTCTTTCTCTCCCCAGAGAATCTTTTGCAGAACAGCGTGGATGAGAGCTGGACAGACACCAATTTGAACAGGGTCAGCGTGATTCAGTTCCTGGATGAGCCCAAAGCAGATGATGAAGAGGAGGCTGGAGCTGAGAGACGGGTAAGGAGTTTCTGGAGGCTTGTCATCTTCCTGTGGAGACACGGGTGCCATCTGCAATGGATTCCTGCCGGTGTGGTGGTCCTGTCCACAGCTCCCTTGATAAGGCTGCAGGCTTGTACTCAGTTTTTGCAGTACTGAGAGCAGTAGGTGCCCTGAGGAGACAAAAAGGTGTAGAAGAAATTTCCTTAAAAGCAGATTTACCGTTCGATGTCTGTCCCGTGGGAGCTGAGCTGCGGCTGCTAACCTGCCCATGGGCCAGGCGGGCAGCCGAGGGATCCCAGTGGTCCCAGCAGTGTCGGGACTGGGTTTTAGTTGGTGGGGAAAGGAAGAGCTGTGCACCCAGCGCTGAGGCAGGCTGTCTCCGGTCCTCTGAGCCTGGAGCTAGGAGCGAGCTGTTCCTGCGGTGGCTAAACGTTGTAACTGTAGGCGGGCAGACTCCAGCAGTACGGCAGATGATTTTACTTCAATTGCAGATGCAAAGAGGAGGGTAAAACTTTCCGTTTTCAGCAAGTACTTGGTTGGTTTAAATCACGTGCAGATTTTTTTCTTCCTTTTTATCTTGTGTAGAGAGATTATCTTGAAGTCTGAATCCTCCTAATAAAACATATTTGTGTCTGTCCTGCCTGCGGGGAGGTCATTTTCCTGCTGGTGTTTGGAAGATTAATGGTTAGGGGTTTTGTTGGGAGTTTTTTTCGTTGTTTTTTTGTTTAACATTGTTATTAATTTTATAATACCAGTTTTCTTGACTCTCACCTTAGATGAACCTAGAACATCACAGGTTCTACTGACCCTCAGGCATGTCAGGCATGTTAAGAAACAGCAGACAGATTAAGAAATTCCACCTGTGTGTTCCTTCAGGGGTTCTGCGTTGAGTGATGGGCATTTACTAAGACTGGAGCACAACTGGAAGCTTCCTCTCCGTGCAACTTCTGTCGGGTGCAGGGCAGGTTTATGTCTGTGAGGGATCTCAGTGCTGTCATCTTCCGTTTCTTTCCTTTTCCCAGCTGCGGGCGGTAACAGCAGAGAGGCCCAGGTTGGATCCTGCAAGGTGACTCGTGGTCCCGGCCAGCTGGGGCTCGTGGTCGGACAAAACGTGCTGTGTGAGCTGCCGCAGTCCCGGGGCTGCTCTCGCTGTGAAATCTCATGCTGTGTGTGTGTCTTTGCAGGGCCTGCAGCGCAGAGCAACCCCTCATCCCAGCGAGCTCAAGGTGATGAAGAAAGTGATCGAAGTTCGGCGCAGTGAGGTGCACGCTGCCAAAGCTGGCGCAGACCTGACCTCGTCCAACTCGGAGGTGAGCGCTGCTCCCCAAGGAATGGATAACCGCAGAGGACATGTGGCAGACCTGGGGAGCAGGGAGGCAGTGTTTGTGAGATGAGAGGAAAAAAATTTACTTTTGGGAATCACGGGAATGGGCTGAGGACAGACTGCCTGCATTCCATGGGTGTGAACCATGCCTCTCTTGGGGCAGCTGGGGCCGCTGAGGCAGTGCAGGAGATGCAGCACGGGGGGAATAGTGTGCCCTGGTGCTGCTTCTGTCACGGTGCAGGAGAAGGAAAAGAAGTCTCTGATCCTCTGAATGAAGACTGATGGCAACAGAGTGCTGGGGGATGGTGCCTTGCCGCTCAGGTGTGGTACTGACGACAAGCGCCCGCGTCGGGGGGAAGCAGGGTGGGTGAAATGTAGCAGAGAGGGCAGCAGGCAGCTTGAAGAAAAAGCTGGTTCTGCTGGCGCCGGACCACACCCCTCCCTGCACCAGTCACGTTACAATGCACCATCTCCTACTTTGGCTTCCATCTTCCCAGGAGAAAAGGCTGAGTGCCACGTCAAACCGCAGTGAGGACTCCCACCTCTCCAACAGCACCGTCTCTGCGGACTTCAGGGGAGAGGAGCATGCAGAGGAGGGACAAAGGAACTGGCCAAACGGGCAGGTGCCTGAGGTGCAGGAGCTGGAGAAGGAGGCAAAACCAAGAGCTGAAGAGGAGCACAAGGAAGCTGCTGTCCAAGAGGAGGAGGATGCAGAAGTGGAATACAATGAGGTAGGAATCTAGGAACTGCAGCAGGATCGTGTTAAAAAGTGGGAGGATTTGAAAGTTTCAGAGAAAACAGTAAATGGGTGAACAGTGTGATTTTGGCATTGCTGGGGGCTAATAAGGGACATGGAAGCTAAATTCAAGTGGAGGTTTGGGATCTGTTGAAGACTAGAAAGGGTAGCATGGGAAGCAGGCAGGTACTGTGAGGCTGTCAGGGTTACAGGTGTGAGTGCCCTGCTCTGTGGAGCTGACAGATGTGTTTAGGTGAAGGAGCTGATCTGGGAAAAAATAACAGGTAGAGGGAAACATTAACAAGTATTCCTGCGTTTTCTGTAGCATGGGAGCAGAAGTGCTGGCTTTACCTGTGTTGGTTTTGGAGGGACAGCAGGTTTCTCTGCTGCCTGCTTGTCTGGCTGTTATTTGAGGCTCACAGCCTTTCTGGGGCTTTGCCCTTGTAGCCCACCGTACACTTTGCTGAGGACACACTAATCAGGAGTGAGGATGAGGATGAAGATGAAGAGCGACCATTCCCAGCGGAGAAACAGAGGCTTATCCGCAAGGACACGCCGCATTATAAGAAACACTTCAAGATCACTAAACTGCCCAAGCCAGAGGCAGTGGTAGCGCTCCTGCAGGGGCTGAACAGCGATGGAGTCCCCAAAGAGGAAGAGGAGCTGGGAGGCTGCAATAACAACGCAGAGCCTGAGGATGAGGAGGAAGCATGGGATGAGGACGAGAGAAAGAATGGAGCTCTGTCTGCGCAGCCGTCGGTGAAGGTAAGGTCTTGTGGGGAGGGGGAAGGCCAGAGGGGTGCCAGGCCTCCCTTCTGCTGCCTTGAACTACCACACAGGTCCAAGTGGTACCGATGAAAACACTTGCAAGAGGCTCCAGCGCTTCAGGAGAGACATGCTGGGGGTGGGAGAGCTGAAGCTCGTTCTGGGGTTATTAATTGCCCAAGAGCTGTGCCACGTTGCTCACGTCTGACTTCTTGTGCTGTGTCCAAATGCTTGCACGCTCCCCGTGATGTGTGGCGTTGTGATCTGTGCTGCAAGAGAAGTTCTCGTGTCCTGTTGCTGACGGGTTCTTCCGTTCCTCTCAACGCCCTCCTCACTTGCTGGTTGTCGCACCTCATTTGCAGTAGGATGAGCTGTAGATGGGTGTGATCTCCTCAAGCTTGTGTTCAGGCTGCTTGCAATGGCCTTTGTGCTACAGTCCTGGAGAGGAGTGTGTTGTGAGAGCAGGCAGCAGCATGCCCTTCTCGTTTGTTGTCCCCTGTGCCTGCCCCAGCACAGGTGCAGTCTGATCATCACGTGTGCTCTGGGACTTGGGGAGCTTTGTGCTGTGGAGTTCTGCCACTGCCACGGGGAGGCGATGGGCTGTCCTGGGGGCTGATGAGGTCCTTGGCTCTGCCCAGATGAACCACCGAGTCTGGTCAGGGACACTGATTCTTGCTGGAGGAAGGTGTTTCAGTGGGATAGGAATATACTTGTGAGGGACACTGCGTGAGGTCAGACCAGTTCTCACTGAAATTGGTGATGGTTTTGTGAGGGGTATGTGACAGGCAGGGATTAGGATGCAGCGGAGTCTCCCTCATGGAGTGTGACGCCAGCAAATCTTACGGGTGAGATGTAGGTCTCTGAACTGGTGGAACGTGCTGGAGTAAAACCCACCGTTGCAGTTACTGCGTGCGCTCTGGACTGTTGGAGTTGTTTCAACCCCATGCTGGCATTCAGATTGCACAGGGAAGATTCTGGCACTCAATTTTTTTTTTTTTGGAGCCTTTCCCTCAGTGCATTCTTGTGTTGCTGTATCTTGCTAGGGAGCTGGTATTTGTTCCCTAGGGATGAGACATGCAGTTTCCTTACTGTTGGTGAAGTTCTTCGGAGTGGAAATGCGTTGTTGCTGCTGCTTGTAAGGGTACGTGAAGCCATCCTGAGTCCCCTGCATCCAAGACCTGCCGTACTTGGGAAATGCAATGACCTGAAAGGCTAAAATTAGTCTGGGGCTCAGAGCCAAGGACCTGTTAGCAAAACCTGTGAAGGCATTGAGTCCACAGGTTTGCTGTCTAGCACGGAAGTTCTCTTTGTTGCTAGCGAAGCCTTTTGCTTGGAAGTCACAGCGCCCATTTTCCTGGGGCTGGGTTGAAGGCCTGCTCCACGAAGGCAGAGTTGTTGGCTTGCCTCCAGCTGTTTGAGAAGTGGCAATGTGGGGAGCAGTGTCCCTGCGGAGTTTTGGGTTCAGAGCGCTGCATGCGTGCACCGAGGAGGGAGGTGGAGCAGGGCGTGCGGGGGACTGGGTCCCTGAGTCAGGGCAGTTGGCTCGCAAGAGAAGTGCGGAGGTGCCCTGCGCCTGGGAGCAGGATGCCCGGCCTGGCAGGATGCCCTGCGCCTCCAGAGGCGTTCCCTGTGCAGGGGGGGCCGGTGCAGCTCGGTTTGGGATGGCCGCGTTCCCCTGGGCCGCCGGGTGGCACCGGGGGGCCCTCTGGCCTTTTCTCCCATGTCGTTAAATCTTTCCTCCTCCACTGAAGGTGCGGAGCGGGTAAGGGCAGCTGATGGTGCTCAGCTGGTGAGCTTGGCGGTCACAGCCTCAGCGTGTCAGTGCGGACGAAACGGGGCCTTGAAGACGCAGCTCCCGGCCGGCTGGGCCACGGAGCGCTGACACCCTGCACGCTGTGAGCCCTGGGGCGACAGGGCCGCTCCCCTCGCTCGCGGGTGGCAGTCAGGAGCGGTGTGAGCGGGGCCTGCCGGAGTGGTGTGCGTGTGTTGGGTGGTGGTGGTAGTGGTGGCGGGTTTGGTTTATGCTCCACTAATCCGCATGCCTCTTTGCTGGTTCCTGTCCTAACAGGGGGTGTCGTTTGATCAAGCCAATAATCTGCTGATTGAACCTGCTCGCATTGAGGAGGAAGAGGTCTGTACCACTCCTACTGTTCTCTCTCTGCCGAAAATCAATCTGCTTGATTTGCTTCCCAGGCTCACCCAGTGTTGTAGGGGGAGCTCTGATCTATCTGGGTCAAGTGGCTTCTGGGCCTGACTGATCGTGAACACACAATGATTGTTTCCTCCCCTGCTTTCACCTCCTCTCCCTCCCTTTCCATACCTGAGGTGAGAATGGCTGCTGCAGATCAGGACTGAGATGGAAGA
>VXAV01013260.1:0-22213 GCA_013399715.1 Alectura lathami | reverse complement strand
AAAAAAAAAAAAAAAAAAAAAAAAAAAAAAATTGCCAAGCCTAGCTTCTTGCAGAGTCCATAGCAGCTATTGCATGGGAGTGTTCCCTCGTGGTCTTTTTGTGGGATCACCTTTCCACAGCGTTCTGAAGAAGGTGTGGATGACCATTTAATTACGGCTGACTGCCATTCAAGGACTCGTTCCTTATCTCACGGCAACAGGATCTTTAAGTTAATGCTATTATTTGGCTTAATCAGTACCTTATTCCATAGCAACCACGTGCCTGTATGAAGAATGTTGGACTTTAAATCACGTACTTCTGTGTCCTAAAGCATGCTGCTTTTAAAATCCCTTCATATTCAGTACTTTCTACAGTTCATACTGATTAGGAAAGACCTGGAGCTGAGCTGTTTGAAAGGCCACATGGAAAGACTGGTTGCAAGTGTTGTGTGGCCTCCTGCTATAACGTCTCTTTTATTTCTAGGGATCTGTGCTTTGGGTCCCAGTCCTGCAAATGCTTTGTACTTCATGCTGTTAATGTGTGACGGACATCAGTAAAGCCAGGCATGTTTTAAACAAAGCACAGGGAGATGCATGTACAGGATTGGGACGACATTACTGCTCCTGCTTAGTTGTGCTGATACTGACAGGCAACCAGCTGAGGGGGAGATGTTTAGCTAGGACTTAATTTGGCCCAAATATTTATGTAAGATGAGAAATAGTGGGCTGCAAAACTGGGTCTCAGCCGTCTTTGTGGCAGGTTTGCACGCCAAGGCTTTTGGGTCACTGGACTTTTACTTTGCAGGGGGTCCTCCTTTCCTGGACGAAACACTTCAAGGTGCGAGGAGTGCAGGGCACAGATGTAGTCAGCTGTCTGCACAAGTCCCTCCAGAAGCACAAGGCAAGTTCTGTACCTGAACCTGACTGGCTAACCTGCACTTGGCGTGTGGTTGCCTGGGGAGCTGTTGGACATTCTCCAAGGACGGCCAGTAACAAGCGTCCGACATGGTTTCCTGGGTGAAGTCCAGCCCCCTGCTTATGTTGGCAACTGCGTTACAAGAACCATTGACAACTTTGATTGCACTTTATTGAGTCACCTCAATGTGAAAGGGAAACTGCACAACTCTGCACAGCTTTTTGCTTGTGTAAGGATTGGTGCAGAGCCTGGCACCGAATAGTTGCATTTATGTATTTTATTTTCTGTCAGTTTTGCCTGGGGTCAGTTTGTCAGTCTGTGAGTTTGATGGGGTAAAATAAGTCCTGCAGCCAAAACCCTGTCTGGCCAAGCACTTGGGAATTCTGAGATGTTCGTTACTTTATGGTGTTGTGGGGATAACGTTATAGAAGGAAACAGAACATCTTTAAGTGGAAGAGCTTTCCCGACCCAGGCCTTCAAAGTACTACTTGAGTGCAAAGGCTTTGTAAGGTTTTTTTTGTGTTAATCACCCATCTCATGCTCTTAGGGCATAGACGTTGATGTCTTGGCAATGGTCAATGACACTGTAGGAACCATGATGACTTGCGGATATGATGACCAGCGCTGTGAAGTTGGACTCATAATTGGTAACTTTTTCTGTTCCCTATGCATTTTTTTTCTTCTCCCTCATTTGTTTAATACTAACAGATCTTGAGTAGAAGGGAGTGTCCCAGTACAGGAAAGAGCAGGAAGAAAATGGAAAAAAACAGTGGTTAGATTTTCAAGCCTGGCTGCCTTCTCTAAAGCAGCCGTTTTTATGCTGATCACATTGCCATCAAATACCACAGTCCCCATTTTGTCTGGGTTCAGTTGTGACCAGCATACTAAACTTTTCTGTTGACTGCGTTGAAAATTACTGTCTGTCTGTCCAGAGGAAGCTGAATTCCTTTCATGTCTGGTAGTCAGGATCTGCCGCACTTTACACAACCCTTCCACTTCACACACTGTGGTGACTTTTCAAAGGCACAAAAAAGTACATTTGAGATAGGAAAAAAATATTTTTAAACAAGTCATACCTTAGGTTAACTTCTTATACTTTCACTCACTGTTAAATGATTATTTAGCAAGTGCAGCTGGCTTGATATTAGCACCCTTACCACAGGATGTTATGTCTTTATATCTTCAAAGACAATATATTGACTTATTTCCAAATATGTGAGCTTAGAAGAAATGAAAAGGAAACCTGAGGCAAATGGGTACTTTATCCACACTGGCTCTAACATGCGCAGGGACTGGCACCAACGCTTGCTACATGGAGGAGATGCGGCACATCGACCTGGTGGAAGGGGACGAGGGCAGGATGTGCATTAACACGGAGTGGGGGGCCTTTGGAGATGACGGTGCTTTGGATGACATCCGCACCGAGTTTGACCGGGAGCTTGATCTGGGATCTCTCAATCCTGGAAAACAATTGTAAGTTGTTTCAAATCACCCTGGGTGATTTGCTTTGACCATCTGAGTTCTCCAAGCGCATTTCTGGCATTTCTTGGTCCTGGACATTTCTTGGTCCAGCTTGGTACTGGTCCTGTCCTGTTCAGATCTTTCTCTTCAGGGGAGGGTGGGTGCCTGGGAAGGTGGGTACACCTCCCTGCCTCACAGGTCAAAGGGTTGCTGCTGCAGCTGATTACATGTCATTAAAAATAGGTGATTGCTCTGGTTTGAGGCTGTGGAAAGAAAGAAGAGGTGAAAGTTAAACAAGGGGCATATTTAAAGCCTGGTTCATCAAAGCTGCCTCTTCTGGCTCAGCTGCTTGCAAGTTTTTGAATAGTCTTTTTAATCACTCACTTATCTTGAGGGGCTGGGGTTGGGTCCCAGGAGCTCAGGAAGGCATCTGGTCCACAGCTTAGCTCCCAAACCCACTTTGTAGATGCTTAGATGTGATCGACCCGCATAAGGATATACTTGAACTTGCCTTGGCTATGGTGAGCTGGTGGGCACCTGTAATCCTTCTTGCTCCCCATTCCAGGTTTGAGAAGATGATCAGTAGCTTGTATTTGGGAGAACTTGTAAGACTCATTCTTCTAAAAATGACAAAGGAAGGTCTGCTCTTCAACGGGAAAGTGTCAGCACCTCTGCTTACGAAGGGCAAGATCGAGATGAAGCATGTGTCTGCAATGGAAAAGTAAGAGCCTACCGTATGCCCTTCGAGAAGGGCTGTTAAACTTTCACAAGCACAGCAATGATAATTAACATTTCGTTATGACCCAGGACTGTTGGGAGTTGATCCTGAACTGTTCAACTTGATTTTACTTTTGCCTGGGAGAAAAATTGATCCTTTGGTAAACAGAAGTGGTGGAATATGAAGTTTTATCAAAATACCACAGTAGCAAATGTGTTGTTAACCATCACAGACACAGGTTGTTTAAATAACTTCTGTGGCGACCTGAGCACACGAGATGATTCTTGCAGTTTTCAACTTCTGCCATGTCCAAATACTGGGGCTGTGGAGCGGTAGTGCTCCCTCCAGGTCCCCCAGTGGACGACTGTGCAGGAAGCTAACAGATTCTGGTGTTTTAAAGAGGGATCTTGGTCCACACTGTTAATCCAGGAATAATCTCCATTGTACTGAGTGAAGCTGTACATCTTCTGCTGTGCTCTCCTTCTGCGGACTAAATACTTTTTCCTGTTCTGAACTTGACCAACCAATTTGTATGTCTTGCAGAAAACTGAACTCCAGGGAGTAGCCTCTTAAAAGTCTGGTATCTCCCCCAGACACTTTTGGGAATAGCGTGAAACAGACAGTAGTGGTTTATGGGAACCAATTTTGTCACTGCCTGATGGGTTGTGCCCTGGTCTTCTCCCATTTGTTTAAGCCAGCACGCAAATACAGGTTTAAATGCTGCCTTAATATCCTTGCATTAGGTGATGCTTTCCTTTGTTTCGGGGTAGATATAAGGAAGGTCTGAGCAACACAAAAGAGATCCTTACAGAGCTGGGCCTCTCTCCCTCTGAAGACGATTGCATTGCCGTTCAGCACGTCTGCACCATCGTTTCCTTCCGCTCAGCCAACCTCTGTGCTGCCGCCTTAGCAGCCATACTGACCCGGCTGAGAGAGAACAAAAAAGTGCTAAGGCTGCGAACCACTGTTGGGATTGATGGGGGACTCTACAAAACCCACCCCCAGTAAGTAACTAAAGAGATAATTGCCGGCCATGTGTCGATGTTACAAGGAGCCTCCACTTGCATGTATGTGTCGCCTTTGGTGACCTGCTTGTTTTGCTGCGGGGCTGGGATGAGATGTGGTGGAATACGGAGGGTCGGACTGACCTAGTTATTGCAAAGCTGGCTCAGGGGCTTTAGAGATGGGGTGGGACAGGGAACAGCATGACATATGGGATACTGGTGCCTGGGTGAGAGCAGCTTATTTCTTAAGTGACTCCTGAGCACCCAGGGCACTTGCTATTCAGTGTTTCCTTCTTTTTATTTTCCCTGTGCTTACAGTTGTAGATGCCCCATCCCTGGATGCGTTCAAGGCCAGGCTGGATGGGCTCCTGGGCAGTTTCATCTAGTAAGCTAGAGGCTGACAGCCCTGTCCACGGCAGGCGGGTTGGAACTAGATGATCTCGGAGGTCCCTTCCAACCCAAGCCATCCTATGATTCCATGATACATTTCTCTTGCACTGGATGAAGGCCAATTGTCTGATTTCTGATGGTGACTCTCCACTCTTGCTTAGCTTTTCTCCCCTGGCACTCACACTTGTTTAGAGGCATCTTCACATTTCTGTAAGCATAAAGGCTCTGCAGAATAGCCAGAAATCAGTGTTGTACCCATCTCCTGGCTTCTGCCATTGTGCTGCTCTGGCAGTGCTTCAGTGCTCGTGGTGTTGGATGAGCATGTGCAGTAGAAGCAAATGTGCAACAAACCATGTGTGAAATGCTCTTTGCTCCCGTAGGTATCCCAAACGCCTGCACAAGGTAGTGAGGAGGCTGGTCCCAAACTGTGACGTTCGGTTCCTCCTCTCTCAGAGCGGCAGCGCCAAGGGGGCTGCCATGGTGACAGCGGTGGCATACAGGCTGGCCGCTCAGCGCAAGCAAATCGATGCCGTTCTTGCACCTTTCCTGCTGTCTCTGGAGACCCTCAGGGAAGTAAAGGACAAAATGAGGATCGAGCTGGAATATGGGCTAAAGAGAGAGACACAAGCCAGGGCCACGGTGAAGATGTTGCCCACGTATGTCTGTGGGACGCCAGATGGAACAGGTAAAGTTATTTCCTGGCCACCTGCGGATGGTGGAGGAAAGCTGCTTGTCTGGCAAATGCCACGGTGATTTCTGTTGGCAAACCAATGTTACCTGCAATGTTACCTGGCTGGCCCTCTAGCCCTTAGCCTAACATACTGATGGGATAAATGCCACAGGGAGCAGCAGCGTGCTGTCATTGACCCAGGTGACTTTTCTTGTGGCATTCTGACTGACAAACGTGCTACAAGAAGCACCGACATGAAACACCTTTCTTTTCTTACAGAGAATGGAAAGTTCCTTGCCCTTGATCTTGGTGGGACAAATTTCAGGGTTCTGCTGGTCAAAATTAGAAGTGGAAGAAGGAGATCAGTGCGAATGTATAACAAAATCTTTGCCATTCCTTTGGAGATCATGCAAGGGACAGGGGAAGAGGTAACTTCTAATGAATGCTCCGCTGGTCCTGCCAAGACCCAGTGTGTGGGAGTACATGTGAGGCTGACGTGCTTTTTCTGCCTTTCCAGCTCTTTGACCATATAGTCCAGTGCATAGCAGACTTCCTGGAGTATATGGGGATTAAAGGTGCCCGACTGCCCCTGGGCTTCACCTTCTCCTTCCCGTGTAGGCAAGCCAGCATCGACAAGGTAAGGACTGCAGCAAAGAATGGATCAAATGGCAGCTGATATCATTTGTGGGGAGGATGGCTTGTTGGTTTGAAGACTGCAGGCAAAAGCTCTTCTAAATGTTTTCCTCCAGGTGGGACTGTATTAGGATTTTAGTGAGCAGAACTGAATTTGCTTGTTCAGAGCTTGGAAGGGTTGGACCTCTCTGACTTTGATTTGTTCATCTGGCTTTTATGGGTTTATGACAGATCTCATGTCTTTTTCTTTCCAGATCCGAAGTAAGAAGTATAATTAGAAATTATCAGAATAAAAAAATCAAATTCAGGAATAAATCATTCTTGATTATTTTGTTGCATTTCCTAAAGTGGGGAAAAGAGGTTTTGCTGCCTATTCTTAGCCAAACATGTAGCATAACGGGGAAATGAGAGAATACTATTTTACTGAATGTTTTTGTGTTCTGGTGGTTTTAGCAATAGCCTCTAGATCTTAAGATTAGTTCAGTCTGCCTCAGTTTTCAGATCACAGTTGACAATCTAGCAATAGGAGTTGGCTGTTTGTGGGGAGACCACTCAATGTGCCTTCCAGACTGACAGCATAGGCTTTAGATCTTGACAAATGAAAAGAACTAACGTTGCCTGAAGTAGCAATGATCATACCAAGTGTTATTCAGTAAATGAGCCAAAAATTAACAATGGGTGATCATTCGCGTTTGTTGGGTGTTGAATTATTTACAGCAAATGCATTTTTTACAGTCTTTCCCCCACAAACAATGCAATGAGTGTGTGCAAAGAAACAGGCTGGTGCTTGGGGTGTGCATTCTTCTATCTTCATTTTATGGTTTTCTTCCTCTTCTGTTTCAGGGAACGCTTGTGGGATGGACCAAAGGTTTTAAGGCAACAGACTGTGAAGGGGAAGATGTTGTTGATATGCTCAGGGAGGCCATCAAGAGAAGAAATGTGAGCTATTCTTCTCTGCCCTGTTTGATGTACTTAATGCACACTCCCTCTTCCTCCAGGACCTCACTAGTGATTGTGAATTGTGTTCTAGGAGTTTGACCTGGACATTGTAGCCGTGGTGAATGACACTGTTGGGACAATGATGACTTGTGGATACGAGGATCCGAACTGTGAGATTGGCCTTATCGCAGGTACGGTGATACTGAAGTCCCCACTGCCAGCAAGTGTGTATGCAGCTGCTAGGCTTCACGCCCTACCATAGAATTTGTAAAACAATGCCCTTTCTTTGGGTATGATGTATGGTATTGCCAGCCACTTGGGGTTCTTGGCAGGTTTGTGTGGTATTCAGCAGAGAATACAATAGCACTGGCAGCAGATACGATCAGCAGTCCAGCAGGTTCGGGATCCACATCACTCGGTACCATTTCCATTCTGATACTGTACAGCACACAGACTTAGGGAAGCGTTACTGGCTGATGCTTGCTTTTCTAAGGTCTGGGGAGATTTCTGAAATACAGGATCTGGAGAAGAGAGCTTTTAAGATGATCTCTGCAATCACCCTTCTTGTATTTGAGGTGCTACTTCACCCTTCTGACTGAACCCTTGGCATGTCTTTCCTCCTAGGAACAGGCAGCAACGTGTGCTACATGGAGGACATGAAAAACATAGAAATACTGGAAGGGAATGAAGGAAAAATGTGCATTAATACAGAATGGGGAGGATTTGGTGACAATGGCTGCATTGACAACATCAGAACAAAATACGATAAAGAAGTGGATGAAGGGTCACTAAACGCAGGGAAACAGAGGTAAATGGGATGGTTCTGATGCTACGAGCCTCATGAAGCGAGGCTTTGAGACACTGGCTGCTCTGTAAAATGAGAATAATGAGAATAATCAGAAAGGAAATGTTAATACCAAACTTCATTTGTTGCATGGAGAGTAATGCAGATACCCTGACAAAACAAGACAAAGACGTACATTGCTTCTGTTGCTGCAGCACTGTTCTCACCTTAGGACACTGATCATACAGCGCAGCTCTTAATATTTCTCTGCAAAGTGTAGGTCCTTCTTTGGTCCTTCCTTCCTCTTGTTCTGTTCCACCTGTTTTGGGAACTCTTCTCTTAGAGCATTTTTTCAATGATGCTGATTGCCAGGGCTTTCTGTTGGATACCCCTCTCTGCCTTCAAAGGTAAAATACAGCTCATGCAAGAAGATAAACTGGCCTGACCCTTCTTGGTCGGATGAAGACATATAGATTATGTATGACTCCCCAGCCAATGCGTGCTCTAAAAGCACCTTTTTTTCCTTTTTAAATTATAACAGGTATGAAAAGATGACCAGTGGAATGTATCTAGGTGAAATAGTGAGGCAAATTTTGATCGACTTGACCAAACAAGGACTGCTGTTCAGAGGACAGATTTCAGAATCACTCACGAAAAGAGGCATATTTGAAACAAAATTCCTGTCTCAGATTGAGAGGTAAAGTTAATTAATTTACTTAACTGATTAATTAATGAAATCATCAAGGTCTTCTAGGACCTTGAGAAAATTATTTTCTGTGAAAGTGTGGAGCCATTTCCTTCAAGAAATCAACTGCTGTTCCTCCTCCTTTGCCCCCCAAACCCTCAGCCTTAACCCTGAATGATGAACTATCATCTCATTTCCACACAGCTGTGTTGTCTTGGGTGCCTTTGCCATCAAACGTGACTGAACTTGGAGTCTTTCTTAAATAGTAACTTAAAATAGTACTTTTAAAAAAAAAAAAAAAAAAAGTCAGTGATGTATAAATACCCCGTGAACATGTTCTTGCCTACATATCTGTGCATGATTGCAACAGCCTTCAGGGCTGTTTGAAGCTCTTTCCTCTACTGAAAAACGTTGAAGGTGGTGTCTCAGCCTTTAGATCAGAAATAACACGGTCAGGGCTGATCTGACACAGCTTCCTCACGACCTGAGGTCCGACTGAAATCTGCTTTAAAACAAATGGAGGGGGTGAGAGCTGGATCAGTGGCCCCACTTTCTTTGAATCATAACGGAATCTCACCTCAAGGCGTTAAATCTTCCCATAACACTCTGGTGCTGCCCGTGTTTCCCTGTCTGCAGCGACCGGCTCGCCCTCCTCCAGGTCCGGCGGATTCTGCAGCAGCTTGGCCTGGACAGCACGTGTGAAGACAGCATCATCGTGAAAGAGGTGTGTGGGGCTGTGTCCAGGAGAGCTGCCCAGCTCTGTGGGGCGGGGCTGGCGGCTGTCGTAGAGAAGAAGAGAGAAAACCGAGGCGTGGAGCACTTGCAGATTACTGTTGGAGTCGACGGGACTTTGTACAAGCTCCATCCACAGTGAGTACCTCGACATCCATCCCTTTGCTGTTTGCTTGTTTCCACTGTGAACACACATCAAGCGGTACCAGCCTTCTTCTGAGGCAGTCAAAAATGGGAGGGGATAAAGAGCTTACATGTTTCCCTGCGCCCTGTCATTTCCTTTGCTTAGGCAAAGAACTGAAAATTGTAAAAAAAAAATTGAAAAAAATTGAAAAGTCAAGTTGCCACTGGAAAGCTCATGCTCTGCAAGATAGTGAGCAAACTTGGTTTTCTAATATTTATTTTTTAGTGTTTCAGAGGAGGGGGTTTGGGAGCTAAGCTGTGAATGGGCCCTGGGCAGCCTGATCCAGTGGGTGGCAGCCAGCCCACGGCAGGGGGCTGGAACTGGGTGGGCCTTAAGGTCCCTTCCAACCCCAGCATTCTGTGTTTCTATGAAAAGCACCTCTTCCATGGTCTCTAAAGGCAAGAGGCCTGTCTGGCATTTTGCTGAACAAAATTGCAGTAGAAATACAGAGATGAAAATCTGATAGCGTACAAAAGCTTGATTCTTTTTTGTATAGGAGGGAAAACAAATGGGGAGGAATGCTATGGAGAGCCAGTGGAAGATGTTGGCTGAGTTTATTGTTCCTTGCTAGCAGATAAATACAAAGGTCTCAGACCAGAAAAGCGCTCCTGAAATATTCTTCTCTCCCTTTCCTTTCAGTTTTTCTAGGGTCCTGCAGGAAACGGTGAAGGAGCTGGCACCTCACTGTGACGTGACTTTCATGCTCTCTGAAGACGGGAGTGGGAAGGGAGCTGCCCTCATTACAGCGGTAGCGAAAAGATTGCATAACATTGGACAGAAGTAGAAATGCGAAGTCATTTCAGCACTGCCAGGCATGTGCACTAGAGATTTGTTGAGCGGTGATTGAAGATAGCTTTGCCAGACACCAGTACACAGGTACCTGCTTTTCAGGGAGCAGCTGGCTTTGGACCAGTCAGGCTTGTGGATTTCTGTCCTTTGGATGCCACTTGGATCAGGTGTTTCTGCTCCCCACCATTACGTCTTGGTACACTGCAGCCTCCTCAATTCTGTGCTTCATGCAGTGCATCTATAATGCGTACGGGAGAGTCAGACAAACATAAAAACCCAACCCCAACGAACCAACCAACCAAAAACCCAAATGCGTCTTTATACAATGACTTCATTAAGTTACTGTAGCGCAAGCAAATCTATCACAAGCTTCTTAGGACTGCTGTAGTTTTTAGTTTTGCCTTGGCCTCTCTCCAGGACTTGTTGAGATCTGGTGTTGCACGCATCTAATGGACATGTTTGTTCTGTGCATCACAGGTTTTACAATAAATCTGCAGGTAAAATAAATCAGTGGGCTTTGGTTGGTGATGCTTCCCCCACACCCAGCTACACTGGTTACAGGTGTATTGTAATGTAATATTCCCTGAGCTCAGGAGGCATGTTTAACAGATGACTGCGATGAAAAAAACCATGTGATTGTACAGAATATCAGCTTGTGTCAAAATATCGAAGTGCACTTCAGTGCACATGAGCTTAGCCAGAGCTGGATGGATCTTGATTGTGACTACTTTTTGGATTCTGGAAGAAAGAGAGCACGCAGAAGCAACTACCGGCTCTGCTGTGTATATTAGAGCTACCCAGAGAGTATCACATTTGTTTGTCTTTGGGCCACCCAAATAGCTTTGCAGAGAGGGAAAAGAAATCACCTGAATTTCTGAAATTCTCCTCATTGTTTTCCCTCCGTTATCTTCTCGCCTGTTTGAGGGAGGATAGCTTCCATTTCGTGGAAGGGAGTTTATCCTTCTTTTTCATTTTCTGTTGCCTGCTGCTCAGCCTGTCTGTAGTTTGTTGTAAATAAATCTGTGGTGCTGCGAGCCAGCCTTTGCTCCTCTGTCTAGTGCCTCTTCTGAGCTGTGGGAAGAACATGCAGGCAAGTGGGAACTTTCTTTAAATCTGCGTATAACAGCACTCAGCAGCACTGCAGTTACTACAAAGGTGGCTTGTGCGCAGCGCCCAGATGAAGCCAGGTTTGCCTCTTTCTCTACGCTGACAAAGCACTGTTGTATTTCTCAGTGGCATGCCCAAAGGCCTGCAGACACCAGGAAAATAACCCATGCTCTTGTGCCACCAAATGTCCTTCCCCCGATTTACCCACTGCGGAGTAAACGGGATCAATAAAATGGAACAGAGAAGCAGCAGGCCTGGAGTCTGCTGTTGTGCTCTCAAGTATTGCAGTATCTCCTTTAATCCTCTCTTCTCGGGTATTTGCTTCCACGCAGGCTGGCAGCAGAAAGTGGGGCCAAGAAATGTGCTTTAAGCCTTAGATAGGTCAAAAGTAACTATTGTGCAGGGAGATAAGCAGCTGGATTTATATAATAATCTCTAATAAGGCCGACAGCTTTAAACTTAGCAATGACAAACACAAACTCCAAAGACACTGACCTTTTCTGTTTTGTCGTGTGTTAAAAGAAACATGCCAACAGCTCTATCCATGTTGGAGCCACGGGGTGGGTAAAAAATTGTAGCTGGAAATCATTTTCTTTTCTGAAGGAGTTCCTCACGACGCGGAGCTCCCTGAGCAACTGAGATGAGTTGTGAACTCAGGGGTAATATTTTCCTCCTCGTGTCAAGCAGCTGAGTATTTTTCTTTATACTTCAGAATCCATGCAGTCAGAGAGACCGAAGCTTGCTATGCAGTGGGGGCAAAGTCGTTTGGAACTGACTGTTTTCCTCCTGGTGAACAGGCTAAATTCAGTGGGGCTGGGTACAGGGACAAAAACATCCCGGCCTGGGGCTTTGTGGAGCCGGGAAGCAGCTCTTCTGCATTGGCTGTTTTCCCCTTGGGCACTCTGAGGTCCTGTGCTAGTACTTCTGGGTCGTTTGGGGGGAAGTGCATTGTGTCCGTGGGTGAAATAAGTCCCTCTGTAGCTGGGGGGAGGTGATGTGGACTTGCCCCAGGATGGCCACATGAGTATGACGCAGAGGGTCTGTCACACTTCGTTCTAAACCTGCTCTGCACAACTGGAATGCAAATCAGTAACAAGGCAAGGTAAACCACCTGCACAGATCCTTGCTTTAAATTTAGAAAAATTGTATATTGCTTTGAATTTTGTTTTTAGACTTTTTCAGGAAATAAAACACTCACACGGAGTCAGTTTATGTCTTATCTGCAGTAGATTAGACGCATACAATAATAAGTCATTTTACATCTGCAGGTTTCTTTTTTTTTTTTTTTTTTCCTCTGGTGAATCTGTAGGTGTTGTGGAATCCGATCACACGAACCTGAAACTCTGCTTGCAGAGTGCCTGGCGACTTTCAGCTCGTGTTGTGGCCCCTAAGGCCCAGGACACGCACGCTCTTGCCTTCCCTGCAGGTCTGCTGTGAGCCCAGGCGGCTGCCACAGGGATCTGCTAGCAGTTAGGCTGGGGGGGCTGCTGAGCAAGGACTCGCTGGGCAGCGGTGGAGAAGGGAAGGGCTGGCTACCGAGGGATTTACTGGGGAGTACAGACTTCCCTCGTAGCCTCCCAGGGATCCTACAAATACACAGATGCTTTCAGCTGACTCTAGGAACATTCTCCATCTGGGTAACGATGCAGCTTTCGTGCCCCTGATTACGTTGATGTGTGGAAACTGAAGGAGTGATGAAACACTGCAGTCTGTCTTCTGTAGATATTAAGCCACTGAACCAAAATCTTCCTCTGCATTTTTAATGCGATGACTCAGTTAGAGGCCCTCCTTTAACTATGACACAGCATACCGTATTCTGAAAAACATGAGGTTCAACTGATCACATGAAGTTGGTTGTTAATTTAAAATAAAATTAGACTCCTCTGATTTCATATTTTAGATGTGCTTTTCTACTTTTTTTTGGTATCTTCATGGTATTTCACTTCTGTGGGTTTTGTGGGTTTTAATTCCAGTCAATATGCTTGGTACTACTTGAATTCTTTTTGTCTTGTGGCTTTGTGAAGACATGAACATCATATTTCAGCTCTAAGTCACACATTTGATTTGGGAAGTTGAAAGACCTTTAAATCACAGGTGTGAGCGTGACAGAAGTGTTACCGAGTGGAGGTGTAAAGGCTTTTGCTTTCTAAAACTCCCAGAAGGTGGCTGTTACCCTTCCATCTCTGTGGGAGAGATGATCCTTAATACACTGCTTTGCCTGCTGGAGAGACATTTCAGTGGCTATAGATTTGGACAGCGCTGATGCTTGACTCGTAATCCAGAGGAAATGCGGTAGCAGCTCACTGGTGACATCTTCTCTTTGTCAGTGCAGAAGTAGAAGGATCATGTGCAAATCTTTCAGAAATCCTGATTAGCATAATCTCCATTCTTGGGAAGTCAGTATTATATAGGATTAGCAGATTAGTGCAAAGGAGTTTGGGGCTGAAATGTAGATAATGCCGAAATGAAAGTATTGGTGTGGTTCATCTCTGCGTGTTTGTTAAAATGAGCTGGCTTGTGTTTGGGGGTCTCAGATGCAATGTCAGCGTTGTGGTGCAGGGAGAGGGGGGAGTGTGGGAGCTCGGTGAGTGCTGTCCAGGTAGGTACACTTACAGCTTCTCTGAAGGGTCCTCCACCGCCTTGGACTGTTGTTGAGGGCCCACCCAGAGCATTTCCCAGACTTGTCCAGCTTGACAAGTGGTTTTTTGAAATAATAAATAATAAAAACAAACAATCAAAACAGCAACCCACAAACAACAACATTGCGAACCTATTCCTGCGCATGGCTGTGGACTGCCTGTTTGTGATGCAGGGAGGCAGGGAAATCAGACGTCTGCTTCATCCCAGCACGGCATCCAGTCGGTGGGTGTGAAAACATCTTCTGGATTCCAGCCCCTTTCCTACCCAGTCTTAGGCTTTGTCTGCGCCCTGTCTGAGCGCCTTGTGCACCTCTGGAGATAGTAAAAGCTGTGCGCCATGAAGAGAGAACAGAACAGACAAGAAAACTGGTGAATAGGGGTTCCTCCAGCAAACCTTGCCACGGGCACTAGGAATGTGCTACAGGAAAACAGCCAAAAGGCTCCAGGCTGGAGGTTTCCTGTGAAGGTGTTTGAGACCCCAGTGCTGGGAAGCTTCACCAAGCTGCAGCTTGCTGGGAGGCGTGAAAGAAGGTCCTTTCACCCTTCACTTTCACTGTCTGGTTTTCAAAAAAATAAAAATAAAAAAATTCTATTTTTATCTACAAAGCATTAAGTCAAAAGCAAAAAATCACCAAAACAAAGTGATTGTTTTTTTTTTTTTAAAGAGAGTAGGTGGGCAGGGGGAGCGCTGAAACTGTTCCGCTGCCACTATATCTTCTTTCCTCTTTTTGTTGGGAAGGATAAAAGGCTGTTTGGAGAAGAAGTGAGATATGTGAAGAGCATGGCACGTCACCTCTCAAAGCTTCCCCATAGGTTTGTTATTGCAGATTGGAGCAATTCTGACGTTACAGTAGTGGGGAAAAGCGACAACAGCAATGCAAGGTGTGATATATAACAAGCAGCGAATTACAAGGACCATTTAGGGATGTAACTATGTCAGCTGGCTCAGGTTTTTATCATGTTGTGAGCAGGATAAAAGGAGAGGGAGGCAGCGGGGTGGCTCCTGCACCAGATTCCATTTCCTTTGGACCTGGAGGTGTGAGGTAGCTCCCAGCCTCAGGCATTTCTAAAAACACCAGGGCTCAGCTCTCAAAACACCACTGTTGTTGATTTGATTGACTGTTTTCGTTGTTCTTAGCTTGCTGCCTGCTAGATGGAAATTCGGCTTGCCAAAGGCTCCTGTGCACCTGGGAAGGCCCTGGGAAGTCCCCGTTCCTATAGGGCCACCATATGGTGATGCTGGGCCATCTGTCTGGCTGTGGGACTGCGACCGCAACCGTGAGGCCACTGTGGAGGATTGTCCTCATTGCTGCAGGATGCGGCCCCTCCTGGGAGCCAAAAAAGGCTGTCCTGTGCTGACATGGAGAGCTGGAGAGAAGGGCGGCACGGAGGGGATGGGTCCTGCGGGGCTGGTTCAGCACAGGCGCTCCCTCCATGACGGGGAACAGGCACCTTACGGGGTGCGGTGAGATCCTGCGGCAGCAGCCGTCTCTGGCTGCGGTTGCGTGAAAGCATCCATAAAGCACGGCTAGTATGGCAAGAGCCATCCTTCCTGGGGCATGAGGGGTTAACGGAGGAGATCAGCTGGTGGTGGACAACTGTGGTGTAGAGGGGAGCTTTCTGCAGGAGGAGATGGGCAGAAGGGCATGGAGCGAGCCAGTGAGGGTCTGAGCAGGTAAAGGAGGAAGGAGCTTTCCCAGCAGGCATGTCCCGAGTACTTCAAAGCGGAAAGTTACAGATGCTGATCTGGGAGCTGCAGCTGATTCTGGAAACAAATGGGATAAATACTGGCATGAGAAAAAA
The DNA here is from genome assembly GCA_013399715.1 of Alectura lathami. Taxonomy (NCBI): domain Eukaryota; kingdom Metazoa; phylum Chordata; class Aves; order Galliformes; family Megapodiidae; genus Alectura; species Alectura lathami. Next base: position 6,780 of record VXAV01013260.1, on the reverse strand, counting down.
AAAAAAAGTTGAAATGCCCGAAGGGCACATCTGCTGTGGCCAGCGATTCTGCAGGAAATGCACTGAAACTAGACAGAGAGGAGGAAGCTGCAGATAAACACGGCCCCCCGTGAAGCCAAATGAAAGCCACGGGCCTGAGGAGATGTCTGCAACAGCGTGCTGAAGATTGGGCTTGCTTTCTTGGCGCTCCAGTGAAGTAGCTGTGTTTAACGTGGGCCCGAGTCCGGCTGTGCTGAATGAATTTTAGAGGTGTTTTGCATGCTGAGCTCGGATCTTCTGCTCTAGAGACTTTTCTGTTGCTTTCAAGTGTGTGTTTTCAGAGCAAGGGAGCAGCGTTGTAGATCTAAAGCCTAGTCTGTTAGTCTGAAATTTGAATAACTGCACGGTCATTAAATTTTGCACAAAAAAGGAATTGACTCTAAAAGCAGCTGATATGTTATCATGATTAGAGCAATAGCAATGCCCTCTTTCATTGCAATGAAGTTACATTGTTAGAGAGCATAATTGACATTTTTTATTGAAAGATTAAGAAGAATTTGTTTACAGCTTGCAAACAAAGAGGTTTTAATTCAACAGACTGCAGCAGGAATAAGCAGTAAGTGGCATTTTCATCTGCTGGCTGGTTAGCGCTTTAGCTGCAGAATGCTGCGATAGAGAAGTATGAAGGAATTTGCAGCTCAATATCTGCCCAATAAAGCGTGCACCACGCTGGCAAATGCCAGAAAGCTGACAGGGAGAAACCTTGAGTGCAAAGAAACAAAGGGCTATAGTTAATATTAGCACCTTTGGGGAAGACACTGTGGTTTTTGGAGCCCAGCTTCATGACGCCTGTTGTGCAAAGGTCAAGGTATGGCATTTCTGAGGATGCTTTTGCCACGGAGCCATCGGGATAACACCTGTCGACTCGACTGGGTGCTGAAGTAGGTATCTGGGTTATTTTTATATCTCTGGGTTTATTGTTTCATGGTCTAATAGACTCAGGAGTTAAGTGGTACTGGCATTTCAAAGTGGCATGTTGTGATTGGAAGGGGATGCTGTGTAAGTATTTGGAAAGCAGATCCAAATGAAGCACCATTGTCACCCGACTGCAGAGAGGCTCTTTGCTTTTTAAATGTATTTGGGATCCTGTTTGTGCTGGTGGTTGTCTTACTGTCCAGATTGCTCTCCAGATAAAGCCAAGGGTATGTGAAAAATTCAGTTTTATTTTTACAAAAATTTCTCTTTTGCAGTTGGAAATTGTTCAGATTTATCACCCCAGCTCTGATCAAAATTGAAGGTGTCTGAGCTGGGCCCTGTTGTAGTGAATATGCAGTGCTTCAGAGAGGCAAACATCCACTCTGGGTGCTCAGGGTGCTGCCAAAGCACTGCAAGGAGGGTGCTTGTCCCACCACCCAGAAAGCATCTGTTAAGCCACGTGCAGTGCCACCACTGTGCAGGGAGAAGGAGGGGGCTGACCAGGCTGATACTGAAAAGCCTGAGACCTCCTGACCTGCACGTGATGCACATCCCTGACATGCAGATTGGTGCTAGAGCCCTGAATCAGTAGTAACTTATATTGAGGGCAGGTGATAGAACCACGGAGGGGGTTTTCTGGGTCTTGAATGCTGACTGCAAGCTGCAGACTGTGTTGTTGCTGTTACCTGGCCTATAGATAAACCTGGCCTATAGATAAAACCTAGCTATAGATAAAAATTGTAATTCATATATTTATTTGTAAGGATGTCAAATGGCAAAGCTGAAGTGTCTGTAACCCTGCTGGGAGACGGAGATGCCCCGAGCGAGACCATGGGTCTGCTGATGCTGGGTCATGCCCCAAAGCGGGTTGGTGAACTCATGGCATATGTCCAGGGGGCTAGCAGGGGATGAGGTGCAGTGGTCTAAGGCATCAGGTTTTGTGAGGACAGCTTTGCAGTTTCGGGAACGATATCTTCCTCAGGGAAGGAAGAGTGAGAAGCTGGAGAGGGTTATGTATCGCTGCAGCAAGCAGCGGGGACTGCTGCAGAAATCTGGGGCCAGAGCTGTTGCCCATAGCACTGGGTTGCCCGCATAAAGCACTGAGATGATACAGGTCCTCCGGGAACGGGGGTACTGGGACACTTGGGCACCTGGATGATGGCTTTTCCATTAAATAAATCTGTCTTGTCTTCGGCAATTTTGCTTTGTAAACGAAGGTTTCCCTCGCAAAGCCCCAAGCACAGATCTCAGACAAGCTGTGTCTTTCAGAGAAAACCACCTCTGAGGTTTAATTTGTCTTCTTTTCAGACATGAATTTCTCTGTCTACAAAACCAAGCTGTTGGGTTATCCTGGGTGTTTCTGCTTCTTGTTTTACACTAAAAACAAAATAAAACAGGATTCTCTGTCACCTCTCTCCTGTAGCTATGTTGTGAACCCAGACTCTCAGGGTTACTACCAGGAATGGGTCAAAGGGATAGAGAAACCTGTTTAGTTAAAATAAGAACTTTCTTTCCGATGCATACGTGAATTTTGAAAAATGTTTCTTAGCATTTTACTTTTTCTGTGTGTGAGAATCTGAGAATGACAATATCAGCCCAGAACATCTTCTAGGTTTGCATTTGACCTGGTGCATTTGTTGGCTGAGAAAACCAGGTGAAGAAAGACAGAGACAGGGAGGTCCCTCAGCAGCAGGTACCGTCACGGGGAAAACAGACTTGACTGGGGGAAAATTAATTTGTTGCCAATCGAAATAGATTTGGATAGCGAGCAACAAAGACAAAATGAAGAACGCCTTCCCCAGCGTGGAGGTGTCAGCGGTGTCACCACTGCGGAGGCCTGCCCCACCGCGGCCTCCTGACGGGCTGCAGGTCCCTGCTCTGACACCTGGACATCCCCTCCTCACACAGGGCTCTTCCTCAGGCTCACTGTTCGGTGTTTCTGCTTTTCCCTCAATCCATTTATTCCCGAGGGGCCCAGCTGTGCCCTCAGCGGGGCTGCTGCAACTTGTAACCTGCTGGAACCTTCCAGAACCAGACGGAGCCGGCAGGGGCAGCCCTGCCCTCTCTTCACAGAGCCCCTCAGCCTGCAGGGAGTCCCTGGCGGCCAGGGGTTTTGTGGCAACGACCTGTGAAACTGCAGAAGCCAAAATCCCTGGTCCTTGCCCCCCTGCTCACAGCTGTAGGCTGGGAGGTGCCGTGGGCGCCCGCCTCCAACCTCTCGCTAGACAAACTTTGGCCAAAAACATGTGTCACCAGGCCTGCTTTTGCTCCTGGACAGCGTCTGACTGCACTGAATTTCAGAGTGTTTGGTATTTTCAAGGCCTAGCGGGTCCTGCTAATTAGGATAATGAGCTGTTAGTAGGACTTGAGTGTTACATGGCACACTTTTAGCTTGCCCACACGCAGCAGGAATTTCACAGCTCTTCCTAGACTGGAGCCACGCAAGGGCCGATGTTTTGCCCGCATGTTCCCCATTTCCACCACTATTTTGGGTCACGCTTGCTGTCCATAGCCCACACGCCCCCACGTCCTCTGCTTCTTGGAGTGGTGTGAACCATGGGTCTGCATTGGCAGTACCCCAACCAGTAGGTGGGTTTTGAATCCTGCACCTGTCTGCAAGGCGCACGCATGCCTGTGTGGTGTTCACAGGCATCCTGAGGCTGGGGGCAGGTACAAAAACCCACTGTTTTGCCTCCTTTCTTGTTGGCAGCCCCCTGTGATGACAATGTGACATGGCAAGAGGTGCTCCCGCTATGGCCGCGCGGAAGGAGCCAAACACCCTGGAAGTGCCCGGCTACTGCTGCTCCCCGTTGTGCAAAGTGAGTAACTGCCTCGTGCTGCTTTCGGGCTGCAGGGTGGTGGGTGTTGTTAACGCAGTATCGGGGAAAGCTCGAGATTTTGTGCGTTACAACCTGGCCTGCGAGGAGAGCTCTCTTATGCTGCGTGTTGCTGGAAAAGGAGCACGACCCTGAAGTCTCTGCACCGCCCTGGGTTTGGGACTTGCAATGCCAAGTGATTTTCACCACATGCGGGTGTGAGGAGGAATGTATACTTATTTTCCTCTTGGACTGGACTGAGAGGTAGCACCTTGCTTTGAACCAGGTATCACTGGGCAGCAATGAGAGAGGGGCAGATCTTGGTCAGTACTGTGAAGTACGAGCTCTTCATTGCTGTTTAGATACAGAAAAGATGCGCTATAATTTAAAGACATGTTTGGAGCGTGCCTTAAAAACCTCCTTGGGACAGTGCACACCAGTGCACAGAATCCAGCTGTTTGCCAGAGGTTGGTTGTGTTTGCCCTTACTTTTCCTGCAGGCTTGTTGTGAGGTTGGCTTTGTTGTTGCACAGTGGGTGTGTTAGAGCTAAACTTCAACAGACTGTCTCTGTGATCTGTGAGGAGCTGAAAGCAGGTTTAGAAATGCTGTCTCCGTGTAGTACAATAAGTCAGGTTGTGTTTTCCTTCAGCAAAAGTGTTTGTAGCTGCCTCGTCCCTTCAGTGAATTGCTGGTTATTGATGGTTATACAGACATCCTAACTGGTATTCAGCTGCCTCTTCTCCGAGTAAAGGGATTCTCTGAGTTGAACAACTGACGATATTTTAGACTGATCTCCTGAGTTCTGAAATTTCAAACCGGTTTGCACTCTCTATTTTACTAATTTTTTTCAGTGTTATTTCTTTAAACATTCCATTGACACTAGAGATTGAGTATCAGAAATCTGCATTTGTGCTCATTTCAATTTGGTGCAGTGAAGAGATATTTTACGAAACGAAACAAATGCTTCACCTCCTGGCCAGCTTTATGTTAATCACCGTAGGAACACAGCCCTTCTACTGCTCTATAAACTGGAGTCACTATTGCTTTCCTTTGTGGAGATGTAAAAGGAGTTGTGATCTTGTGGCACAGAGGAGAGAGAAGTTGCTGGGGTGAATACTCAGGAAAGAAGGAAGATGGGTTTGGATGGATTACACCCCTGCTTCAGTTCTAGTGTGTAAGGGAAGAACAAAGTGAGGGACTTGCATGTGAAGTGCCCAGGGAAGTGAGCAGCCTGAGTCTATGTTGGGAAACCACCATGGGTTGGAAAATCTGTGGATGTGATTTATTGTAATGAGCATTAATACACAACTCAGCACCTTACAGGGACAGGAAGGCCCTGTGTTCCGCATTGGCCGGTTACTGTTGACCTGATGTTGCTTTGACCACCCAGTTCCTTGGCTGGGATCGATGGGTAACAGCAGCACGGCTGCTGGGGATGCGGGTGGGGGCTGCCTTGTGCCTACACCCCCCAGAGCTGCCACTGGTCTGGACATGCAGCCGTAGGTCAGGCACTTCTCTGGGACTATGACGCCTGTGACCATCCTTAAAGCATTCTGGCACAGCAGTGATTTCACTTTCTCCTGCTGGGGAGGGAAGGCTGTTGGGGAAACAGCTCCCTAGTTTATCCATCAGCCTCACAGGGAAAGGAGCCTTCTCTTCCAGCTAGTCCCCATGCTGCTCTTGGGGGTGCCTGTAAGCACAAGGCGGATGGTTCTGCAGCCTTCTGTAGCTGCTCTGCGGTGGAGCTGTCAGGTACACTGCTGTGGGGAGGGAATCCATCTTGGGACAGTGTTTGGGGATTCAAGCTCCTGTAAAATATTATAAAATACCAGATAATTGGAGATTTAGATGGTTGGTGTTCATATAAACGTGGGGTGATAATGCATCTGCGTTTGGGCTTTGAGGTTAGAGACAAAGACAGCATTTAGTTGTAGGAAAATTCCTACAGCTATGTCCAGAGAGGCCTGGGCCTGCATGGCTGCCAGCTGGGGCCAGCCTCCGCTGCCAGGGGCTCCTCTCTTCCTCGTGGTGCCGCAGGGAAATGCCTCATCCTGCCTCATCTCCAGCCAGCAGGGGAGGCTTGGACACAACCAGTGCTGCTGGTCCTCCTGGCAGCCCTTCAGCTCCGCCGCACGTTGTGCTCTCCTGTCTGCATTGGCTTTGTCTCTGTTGAAACACTGTACGAGCAAACACTAAAACACTTAAAATTATTAGCATCTTTGTCATAGGAGGTTTTGGAAATAACAATTAACTAAGGACAGAGTAATTCGTTTGATCCCAGTTTAATGAAATTTGCTGTCATAAAGGTTTGAAGCCTCGCCGCTCCCTGGCTCAGAGCCCGGCCGGAGTCTGGGCGTGGGTGAGACGCGCTGAGCCCGTTGGGCCCTTCCTTAACCAATGCCTGGCTCCACGCTTCCCAAGGAATCACTCACAGGGAACATGCTTGTCATGTGTTGTACCAGCAGCATAAAAAAACAAACAACAAAAAAAAAACCACTGTAAGAACCACTTTCTAAGTGTGTGCTGCTCCATCCACGTGTGGCATGGCCTTTCCCGTGGATGGAATGAACTCCTGAGCTCCCCTCGGGGTGTTGTAACTCGTCACGTTAGCAGAGGAAAAATGAAGTGAAACGCTGCCACTGGCTGTGGGGTAGTGCCTGTTTGCTGTGCCTCCTGGCAAGGTGAAATTGCACAATGCATTTAACCTCCTTCAGCCGCGTCGCTCATCACATCGACATCTGTACTGCTTTCAGATTTTCTTTGGCGTTTCTGCACCAGGTTCAGCACAAATGCACAGCGGTTCCTTTTGTGCAAGTGCGTAATTTCCTAAGCAGGAACAGGGACTGCAAAGACTATTTAAAAATCCTCGTTAGTCGGGCATGCTGCTGTGAACTGGGAAATTCTTTCACTTTAAGTATTGTGAGGGGGAAATGCAATGTAGATAAAGGTGGATTGGTCAGACACTTAAAACAAGCAAACGACAACAGACAAACCAAAAAAAAAAAAAAAA
>VXAV01013258.1:0-17413 GCA_013399715.1 Alectura lathami | reverse complement strand
CCCAGCGCCCGCCCTCCCTCCCGCTGCGGGCGGCGTGGAACGGCCGGGGGGTGCTGCTCGTCCCCCGGGATGCTGCAGAGCCTCCAGCGCCTGTGTAAAGTCGCCAGCGATCCACCTGCGTGGCCCCAAGGCTCCCTCCCTAACACAGGAGACGCGTCTCCTTGCAGCGTCTCCTGCACAAGCAGCCACCCAAACAGTAACATGTCACCAATGTGCCATTCCCAGCCCGTAAATACACAGAAATCTTAACCCTCGCCCTGGTTAGGGTAAGGATGGGCGATTACTCAGCCAGCAGTGCTCACCCAGCATTGCAGTGTGGCATGATGAGCAGCGCAGGTATGTGACAGGGACATCCCCATGTCACCGGCAGTGCTTTTTTATCTCCAGGATCTTAATATTGTCTGGTCAAAGGGAAAGGTGGGGAGGTGAAACCACACAGTGAACAATTGCTGCGTAACACAATGAAGGCTGGGGCCCCCTGTCTCACCCTGCGCACCAGAAGCCCAAGTGCCTTGCAAGGTTTGGCCGCTTCACCAGGAGCTGGTGTGGAACCAGAGAAAGAAAAGCTTAGACAGCACCAGAGTGCTCAGTTCCCTTTGGTTCAATGGCATTGCAGCGAGTTTCCAGTTCAAAGCGACTTTGATTTACTCCTGCAGATGATATACCCTGTGCAGTAAGGCACTGAGATGGGACTTCGGAAGGTCTTCAAGGTGGAAAAAGGAAAAATCTGTGAGGCGTTTCGATAATTCCAAACAGAAAAAATAAATAATTAAAATTTGAAGACTTTTCCTTCATTGGGAATTTCACAACTGCTGGGCCCTGTGCTCCAGCCCTCAGCATCCCCAAATCCATCATGACCAGGGCGTGATCTCACCCTGCGTCCCTGTCCCGGGCAGGCTGTGGCCGTGGCAAAGCCCCAGGTTTTAGCAGCCCTGTGCCACCACATCTTGGATGTACGTGAGCACAGAGGATGCTCATCAAGGGTTGCAAAGGGATGCACAGGGATGTAAAGGCTGTTTCCCACTGCCATGCATGGAGTTTGGAGCCTGCATTTGCTGCCTTCCATTTTTTTCGCCGCTTTTCCACCACAGCACCGTGCTCGGATGCCCACCCATTGGGGTGCAGGGTGCTGGTGCAGTGCAATGCGTGCAGGCAGGGTGCTGGTGCAGGAGCACTGCGAAGGAGAACCACGCTGCCCGCCTTCTTTCAGCGTGAGAGGTGCAAATAAAGCTGGGAGAGCTCTGCACAACACTACTGCCTGCTCCCAAGGAAATGCATTTATATCCCTGCACATGGATACGGCCAAGAGCAAGGCACTGGCAGCATTTGCTCGAACGTTTTGAGCTGGTGGCCACATCCCAGTCCCTGCAGGATGTGGTGGCACTGCGTCAGGCGCTGCTTTTGGTCCAAGAGTGACCTGGGGACAAGTGGAAAGGAAAGCTTCACAATTCCGTGCTGCATCAGGAAGGCGATAGGGGAGGAGAAAAAGAACAAATTTCACCCAAATCAGCCCAACGCTGCCCTTCACCAGACCTGAAATTAATGTTAATGGGTTAATGGAAACTCCACCAGGCAAGGCTGCTGAGTTTCCAGGCTTCTCAAGGCCCTTCCCACGAGTATCTCCTGTGGGTGGGGACAAGCTGACTCACAGTTTCCAGGGCTGCAGCAGCATTTCAACACCGAGCTCCAGCCTTGGGGACTGATGGCAAAGAGCACATTCCCAGCAGAGCGGCTGGGAAGTTTTTGACAACATGTTTTCTTGTGTCAGAAAATGTCATTTTGGCAAAACCCGTTTTTTATTTTTATTTTTTGGTAACGACCAACTGGTTTCCACGAAGGGCTGTTTGGGGATGGGTTCAAGACAGGATTTCTAGCTGAAACCACACGGGTAAAGTCATTTCCCAACAGGCTCTCACCTGCGGGTGATGGCACCCGTCTGAAGTGCTGCCAGCCCCAGGAGGGGACTCTGGCTTGCAGCAGGGACACAGGGGACATGGGGACACAGGGATATGGGGACATGGGGATATGGACTCTGATGTCAGGGGACAAGACCCTGGGACTTCACTGGGATTGCACGCCCATTTCTCTGAATCTCTTCTGGGCCAATCTGTGTAACGATTTAAGCAGTTATTAAGGGGGAGTTGACTTCCAGCCCAGAGATGAGAGCACCCTCTCAGGACGTGGGGTGTTGGGTTCAAGTCCCAGTTTGAGTCAGGAAGCCCAGGGATTTAGCCCACAGGTCAGGCAAGTGTCCTGAGTACAGGACGGTCCCCTGTGCTGCTGCTCTCATTTTTTAGGAGAATGAACCCAAACCAAACCTGGTGCAACCCCAGGCAAGCACCAGTGTCTGAGGCTGTGCAGGACAGAAAGAATGTGTTCATCCAGAGCTCATGCCAGCCCTCACAGTAGAGAAAGGTGTTTTACTCCCCATCAGAAAGGTGCATCTCCATCTCTCCTACTGGCCCTTGCTGCGTCTGCTTCCCCTTGGCTTCTCTCTCTCGCTCCTTCACTAGGAAGAACATTTTTTGGTGTTGCAAAATCTTTGCTCCTATTTAGGGGGCAGGAGGACAACACGGGTGGCTGGGAAGCGCAGACAGCACGAGGATGAACTTTCACACCCCTTCTCCTTTTGAAAAGTACAGAACAACCCAAAATGCATTCCTCACTGTGAAGTTTCCTTGCTATACGTTCCAGGCAATGCGCAAAGAGAATCTGGGGGTTATCATGGGAGCTGCATTGCCCAGCTGGGGGGAAGCTGGCTCAGCTGGGTGGAGGGTGCTGGGCACATATCTGGAGCCGTTTCCTTCTGGCTTCATTGGGTCACAGGATGCCCAGAAAGGATCCTTGCTGAGGCTCAGCACGTTTCACATCACCAAGCTGTATCCCTCCTCCCGAAGCCAGCGATGCGCTCACAGCGCCGACAGCAACGCGCGGTGCCGCCTCCTGGTGCACCCACCCTCTGGGCAGCCACAGATCCTCAAAATGGGGTGAAACCCTGTGTATTGGCCAGTTCCAGCCACCTCATCGCACCCAGCCCTCAGATCTCTGGAGCTGCTCTGTGCCACCCCAATGGTCTCCCTCCTGCTCACATACAAGCCCCGTTACTTGTCCTTTGCCGTATTCATTCCTGTAGGACTCCAGGGGGGCAAGGAACTACTGTCAGCTCCCTCCTGTGCTCATCCAGAGGGCTGGCAGCAGGAAGGAGCCTTGGATGCACACCGAGTGCTGTGCTGGCGCAGCACACCCGTGCCCTTTCTTTCCCATATGGATCCTAATAGGACTTATTTCCTATATGGGTCCCAAATGGGACTGACTGACAAAATACAGGTGCTAACTTCTCCTGGAGAAGACAGGGAGGCTTGGGCACTGTTCCTCTGACCGTGGGTTTCTGAGGACTTGGTGGGGTTGGAAAGCAAGCCCACAGCTCCCCAAAGCAAGAAGACTTTGGAGCCCCCACTTTTAGACTCGCTGCAGGACGTGATCCCCTGCCCATCATCTACCTGCATGAGGGCACTCGGGGGATTTCTAAGCCTGCAGGATCTCAAAGCATCTTCTCAGCCTCATCCTTCACTTCTCCACCCTCAGGCAGAGCAGCAGGGCTAGCCACAAACTTCTGTCCTGCCCTGGCTGCAGGAGCCCAGCAGTATCACATAAACCAGATGCTCTGTTCAAATAGGAAGGGGATTACAGCCTGCCTCGTCCACCAGGGGATCCATCTAAAACCCACACCACCCGTAACAAACACAGGGCTTTGTCCTTTTTATCAGCATTTATTCAGCAGCCTGTGGAGACAGTCTGCCGTGCTGGCCTCTTTTCCAGCAGATAACACCCAGTTCTGAAAGCGCCCTGTGCCGGCTTTTGGCTTGGCTTTGGGGAATTGCCACGTTCGAGCTGGGTCTGTCCAAGGAAGAAAACCAGCCCAGCGCTGCGTCGCGGTGTGACAGGGTGATGCGCCAAGGCCAGCATCTCTAAGAAACACATCTATCCCTATATCCCTGTGCACATCCACAGTTTGCAAATACAGAACTGGAAGCTCCCTGGGAGGGGAGGATTAAGCCAGGGTTATTCCCTTCGGGCCGGTGCAAAAAGGAGAGAGGAGAGGTGTATCTCTCTCTATATAAAAATGGCTTTTAATGAACTGCCCTCTGCTGCAGAGGGTTTGTTGTGTCCAGCGGTGCGCTCCTAGCAGCAGGAGCTAAAAATGCAGCGGGGCATGACGAGGAGGAAGCCTAGGTTGACGAAGACATCAAAGCAGATCTGAGAAAGGTCAGATATAAATGGCAACCTGTCCGTTTGTGCAGGAGTTTGCTCTTCTATTTACGACGGCATTTTCTGGGAAGAGCTGCTGAGAGCCAACTAGGGCAGGCTTGTAAAAAGATAATTTTTCTCCCTTAGAAAACACAAAGACAGACAGACTGGCCTGCTGGCTTTTCTCCCCTCCCAAGATCTGCTGCCCTGGGCAATTTGTTCTGTTGCAGCAGCTCTTTGCTGGAGTGACCGGCGTCTGGTGCGCTTCAGAGCAGACGCCAGCCACTCCGGCAAAGGGCTGCTCACCGCGGCGCGGGGAAATATTTTCTGCAGCGGTGCAGCAGCGTCTTAAAGAGCAGCACTGTTATTTCGCAGCCGTCTCCAATAATAACTCGGCGCGAGCAGCCACAAGGCACATTAGCAAAGCTGCTGCCGCTGACCAAAACTTCAGAGGAGCAGGAGCAGAAGTGGGAAGAGAATAGAAATAGGCACTGAGTCGTGGGCTGAAGGCAGCGAGGGCAGAAAAAGGCTTCCAGAGCGGGTCCGGGATGCGTCTGCGGGACCGGCACGGTCGGATGACGCCCCAGATGTCTTGCCGTCTCAGAATGGGGATGTGAAAATCGTTAGGGCAGAAGAGAAGACTGTCTGCGCTGGTCTGAATCTGGACCACAGGTAGCAAGAGACGGTCGTTACTGAAATACCCAAACTACATCTCCTTTGGTGGTGACACTATTTTGAGTGTGTCTGCTGGATCTGCAGGGCTCGCTCGTGCAGAAGGGTGCAAAAATGGAAAGCAGGATTAGGGAGGAAAGGAGCCGAGCCGAAAGTCATTGTCACTGCTGGGTGTGACCGAGAGCAGACCGCCTGCAGGAACGCGCAGCGTGACCCCGCTGCACAGCCTGGGGCGGGGGCTGCGGGGGGGTGCCCGTGGCTCCCCACCGGGCCATCCCATAATGATGCCAACAAGCGGATGGCGCTGGCTGCGATACCTGACAGAAACCAAGCCGCACGCAGGGTCAGTGGGGTTAGCTCCCGTCGTTTGGCTAATGAGTGGGCAGTGATGAGCCCGTGGCACTGCAAGACCTGCGCCCAGCGCTGCGTGTGTAGGACCAGGGGATGACACCGGCCGTCCCGCCACCGTTAATATCGCCATCAGCCAAACAACAAATGCTCCTCTCGGAGTCGTAAAGCAAGGGTGGCATTTTTATGAGCTGAGGTTTCCTCCTTTTTCCCAGCCTCCCCTTCTTTTTTATGGCCTTATCCACAAATGCTGAGAGCCAGAGGGAATTATTTGTTACTTACATTAAAGCAAGAAGCCATCAGACCACAGTGCTACAGCCACTCCCATATCGTTATTTTCTTCTTCTGGCTTTGTGTGAAGCTCGTTATTAAACCTTAGCTAACTCAGACATCCTCACAATGCACCAAGTGCTAATAACTGCTAAGAAGCATTATTAATTATTGTAATTACAGTATTTAAAATAGATTTTGATTCTATTAAAGAGAATACTTTCCTACTTTTCCAACCCAAGAAATCCACAAATGTAGCTTATTAACACTAATTCTATTCTTACTGGTGAAGCTATTGTTAGATTTCAAAGGCAGCTAGACAGCGCGGCATGGCTCGGTCTGGTCTCGCTTGGCTGGCGTGGGGCTGGAAGGGTCTTGGTGCAAGATGTTGGTGGGGACCCCAGGATTTGGGGTTTGGTGGTGGACGTCTGACTGCTCCTAGCACCGATGCTCTTTAGAATCACAGGATGGCTGGGTTGGAGGGGACCTTAAAGCCCAACCGGCTCCAACGCCTGCCGTGGGCTGGCTGCCCCCTACCAGATCAGGGTGCCCAGGGCCCACCCAGCCTGGCCTTGGGCACCCCCAGGGGTGGGGCACCCACAGTTGTTATGTAGGGGCAGCATTGTTGTGAACGTCCCCATCACTGCTGGCAGCAGATGGACACAGGACCGCCGGTCCCACAGGTGTGTGCGTGTGCCGCAGGTGGGGCAGGAGGCACCTGGGGGCTGAGCTGTGGCCGCCCACAGAGCTCCTTACAGGTACGCTGTAAGGTCACAGTCCTGCAGTGCATCCTCTCGGTGTTGCCTCGCTGCTAACACCCTGCAGAACTCTTCACCCTGAACCCAGACAGACACACAGCCGCGCTTTTACTTGCAGCAGCACGGAGATAAAACGCTTCAGAAAATAATTCCCAGCAATTAGAAACAATATTTGAGGTGCTCGCCTACCCCACCTGCGTGCGCTCGGCAGCCTGCCGCGTTTTTACCGTTTTGCCCCCCAAATGCTGCCGTCGCCCCCCAGCACTGCTGGGACATTTCTCCGCCACAAAGAGTTAAGATCTCGCCCGTCGGGCTGTTTGTGTTTTTGTTCACGAGTCGGTGCCTGTCATTTATTCAGTGGATGGGACATGTCCAAGGGATGGAGACAGGCGGGTTAGTCACTGCCCGTGGGCTGCTGTCTGCAGCCCGCCTGAGGTCACTTCCAAAGCCCCACAACAATGGGAGGGAAGCGGGGCCGGGGAGACCTGCAGGAAGCGCTGAGATTAAAGCAGAGATAGCCCTGTGCGAGAGCACACTGGAAGAATGTTCCCTATGTTCTGTCAACAGAGTTTCTTCCTCGCTGAAGACTGTCTATTTTAAGGCTGAGCTCGCACCAAAAATGGAAATCCTTGCTCAATGGCTATCAGTGCAGCTTGGGTTTGCGCGAGGAAATGAGCCCTGCGGCTCGCCCTCTCCTCCCAGCTCCCCTGATGCTCTCCTGCCTTGGGGAGGGGATGGCAAAGAAACGTGGAGATGCCAGCTGCGAGGCTTGGAAATGTCCCCGTGCAGCCTTGCTGCAGAGTCTTGCTCCAAAGCCAAGCCCCGTTTGGGGAAATGGGAAATTCCTCCAGCAGCCATTTGGGCATCAATGCAGAAATGCTAGAGCAGTTTTAGGTGCAGACACACACATTTTCCTCTCTGAGCAAAAGGGTACCAGGCCGCTCATACTTAACACATGAAGTACCTCTGGGTGTTTTGGAAAGCATTAATAGCAACCACATGACTGGTGTCAAACACTGATTTTCCATCCAGACGCACTATTGTTTGCAGATAAATACGTTCCATGAGGCATTTTGTATCGGAGCTTTCTGCGTGTGGCTTCTGTGTCTGGGGCGGGTGGGAAGGGTGGCTCAGGGGCTGGTGACACAGGCTGAATCCAGCATGGGTGCAACGGCAGGGGACATGGGGCAGGGGCTGCAGGCACGGGACAAGGAGCTGCACAGCGGGGCCGCGGGCTGGCTCTGTCCCGCTGCAGGTGGAGATAACGCAGAGCTGGGGGCTGGGGTTGATGGCAATGAGGGGGATTTGCTGCAGACAGGGAAAGCGTCCTGCTGGGAGCAGGGGTGATAAACAAGCGGCAATGAGGGCAGGGCCATCCGCAGATGCCGTGAGGGGACGCAAGGGTACATGGGGATGGATGGGTTTGTGCCCAGGAGGATAAGCAGGGTGCATGGGGCATGGGACACCCAGGTCAGACATCACCGGGCAAAATCAGAGAGTTGTTGAAGAGAGGCTAAACGTCTCACTTTCAGCATGCAACTCTTGACACCAATCGTTGTTCCCACAAAGTGCACAGAGCACACGACCAAACTAAATTCCGGTGCGTTTTCATTGGTAAGAAGATGAAATGCTCAGAAGCTGGGAGCAGAAGGAGAGTGTGAGGCTCAGTGCCACATCTGGGGCTGTGCCCAGCGCTCCCCGTGCAGCTGCATGGCTCCCCTCTTGCTGCAGAACCAAGCGCTGGCATCCAACCCTAGCACGGCGGAACCGCTCCTCGCCTTTGCAGCAATGAGCCCCATAAACCACCCTGTGTCCCTGTGCAGCCCCACGCACACACAGCCCGACAGAGACATCTCCTCGGTGGCACTTGGGGACGCGCCCACGCACGGCCCTGTGCCTTATGGCAGGGGCAAGGAGATGGAGCAGAGAGAGCAGACCTCAAGTCAGAGGCTGATTTACGGCTGAGGCCTCAGGCAAATCGCTGACTGGCTTTGCGGTTTCATTTCCTCATCTCCAGAATCTATTTCACCGCTGATGTGTGAGTGTGAATTAACATTCAAACTTTGTTTTTTATAAATATTTAAGGATTTGTCTTGTTTCAGGAATGTTTTGGAACGATCTTCCTGCCCTGCGCCAGGGTCGCTCGCTGCCAGCCCTCAGCTCCGAACTCCTCTCCCTGCAGAGCTGCAATGCCTCTGCTGCACGGCAGCAACAGGTTTTTGCTGGGATTTAGCTGCTCAGTTAAATGCGAGGGCATGGGAGGGAAGTTTGCTTCCAGTTCTGCACAGCTCTGCTCTGGGTGCCAGCAGGACACGTGGAGAAAACAGTTCCCCTATAAAGCGAAGCAGGTCCGGCACAAGCTGATGAGCTGTGGGTTAGCGGGCTCTGGGTGACCCAAAATACCCCAAAATTCTTCATCTCTGGGTGAAGCTCCAGTGCGAGCTGCTGTCACCAGTCCTGGAAGGGAAAGCAGGGGCTTCAGGCTCCTCTGTGCTGAGCCAGTGGAAACTAGGAGCGGGTCTGACCCGGGAGCGCGCACGCTTTGGTCTGCGCCTGGTTGTTGTTAAACCCATTAAAAACATCAGGGGTTTTGCATCTTAAAAGCCCTCTAACTTCATAAAATATGTGAATGCTTAAGGAAGAATCTGCATCCCGCTGCATACACGATGACTAACAAGGAGGAATCTTGTGGTGTTCAAAGGCAGCAAAACCAGCTGAGAAGCCCGCAGCCTACCTGGTGCCCTCCCCAGACGTCGCTGGCGATGGGTCATCGGCTCCTCCGCCCACATGGGCGATTTTAAGCTGAAGACACAAAATTAGCTGTCTCAGACACACGCCAGCGCAAGGCTAGTCACTTCCTTGTAACAGGGATGCTGAATTTCTGTTAGAAGAAAATTCAAGGCGTTTCAGAAGGAAAGATTTTGATACTTTGACTTGAAATGATCTCCATTTCTAAATGATGTTTTGTTCTATTTTTAAAGTGCAGAGAGCAAATCCAACCACGCGTTCAACCAAACCGACATTTTTTGTTCAAATCCTCATTTCCCAGAAAAATTGTAAACCATTTGTTTTATTCAGAGCTAGAACAAACCTTTCCCCCAAAACTCTGGAACTGCCAATACTCCGTTTTTATCCCAGATTTAATGCTTTCATAAAACTGCCTTACTGGAACTGCTGGATCTTGAAGATGTCATTAAGCAGATACCTCGTGCTGTCACTGAAATCTGTGCCATTTTGTAATGCTGCAGTTCCCCAAACTCATCTCAGAATCGAGCATCCCTGCCCAAGGGATGTCTACAGCCAACTCTTCCTCCGTAGGCAAAATTAACCGAAGAGCTAAAAGTGATGAAAGGCACGTTGCCGGCTGTCGTAAGGGGCATATGCTGAAATACGGCAGAGAAAAAAGCCACCTGCTGTCACAGCACTGCAGGATCCCAGTGGAACGAGGCATTGAGGAGTATTTTACATGTAGTCGGAGGAGGGGAAAGGCAGGAGCTGGGCAATGTTGGGTTTTCTGTGGCGAGGAACATTTCTGAGGTGATCTCCCTGCCATGGGAAAAGCTCCACGCTGTAGTTTGATGACGAGGAGCCCTCTGCAGCATTTCACAACCCCTGCTTGCATCCTGTGGACAGCTGGAACAACCTGACTTTCTCTCCCCAAGTCCTGTCGGCCCGGTGGGGCTCCCAGCACTCGCATCCCTTTTGTGACCGAGAGCCCCCCAAAGCACGTGCAGTGCTCATCCACTGTCTCTGTGGTGGCACAGCAGCTGTGTAACACCTGGAGCCACGGGAGTTCTCTGGATCTGTGCGAGAGAAACAAAGTAGAGTCTAGCCCCGATTTGGCAATGGGATGCATGCAAAGGTGATGCAGGAAATGTTGAATGCCAAGTACAGGTGCCATTCTGGAATGGATTTCTCATAGTTCAGGGGGGTTTAGTCCTTTTCTTCCTTACAGTTTAGAAAATTAACAGACATCTTGGTGAAACAAGAAACAGAACACACCAAGCGCTCAGCTCCAAGCACTCACAAACCATAAAGCAGCCCCTGCCCTCTTCCCCACCTCTCAAAATACAACTGAGGGATTTTTGAAACAACACATCTCTTCCATCCAAAATCCCCAGATAGCGTCATGTTTCCTTTTCTTCTGGTATCTCCACCAGCAAGAAAGCATAACAGCTTCATTGTGATGCCTTTCCACGGCGTAAAGAAACCTTGTAAGCAGCACTGTGGAATGTCACTGATATTCCCTTTCCTGTTCTTAAGTGGTTGTGTGCCCGCAGATCAGGGCTGGTACCTTCACCATGCTGCTTTGTGCTTGCTTTTGGCCTCCAGAACACATCGCTCCTGTCCATCAGTGGGGCAGTGTTCCCCTGGCTCCCCGCAGAGCCTCTCCACCAGCTTCATGTGCCTGCTCTGCAGGAACTTGCTCTGGCACCATCAGATTAGCTGCTGTTAACATCGCTTATCCTGCTGCAGGTCCTTCCCAGGGAGCAATGAAACGTGCCTAATCCAGGCAGATTAGAGAGGCTCGTTTCATCATCCATCCCTCGGCTCCGACCGCTCCAGCTCAGGTTTGGTTTATGGGTTAACACATAAACCATCACAGCTCCATCAGATTGAAGCAACAGTTGGTGTTCACGATAGAGACACAGACTTATTTCAGATGTATGGGGATGTTGGGCTGTAAAAGCAATTTCTAGCAGCTCCCATATTTCACCCGACCTGTGTGCTGCCTGCTTGCAGAGCAGGGGCTCTCCCGCAGCACCGCCAGCTCCTGATCTCCAGGCAGACCTTGCCAGGACAGGGAGTAAACCACAAACGGTCCCAGTGAGGTCCCTGCTGCCCTGACCACAGGGAGGGAAGCAAGAGCAGAGGCAGCAGAGCCTGCCCGCACCCTGCAACACGGAGCAGAGCAGTGCTGCTCCACTTTGTGAACCAGTTTAGGCTCAAACCAAGCTTTCTGCTTGCCACCAGCCTAAGCAGGCAGTGGAGCAGCTATCCTGCCCAAACCACGGTGCTGTTTTAATGGCCTTCCATGTAGGCAGCAAGGAGTGAAATGTCTGGTCCTGCCGAGCACGCAGGATCGTGACTCACTGCCCCAGCGCAGGGAGCTGCCTCCCTTCTGGCAGCCAGCTCCACAACGCGGGGCTTGAGCCTGCTGAAGGGAAATGATAAATGATAAATTCTGACTGCAGGTAACGCCGCACCGAACGCGTGTGTGCAGTAACGTTGTTGCAGTCGCCAAGCAGCTCACAAGATGTGCAGCGAGAGAAAGAGGTAAACCCCCCTGAGCACAGGTGTGCGCTTTGTCTGCTTCATGTGGGACTCTGCTCGAGCTGGCTGGATCAGACGGTGCCCGGTGGTCAGCACCAGGATCTGCTCTGGCAGAGTAACAAGAAAAAGGCGAAGAATGGCTTCCAGTAACTTAAGGCTGGACCCAAAACCTATAGAAGCCCCTGAGAGTTCTGCCCTGGCAGCTCTGAGCTGAGCTGGGCTGGAAGCAGGGCGACGGGAGGAGATGCGGCGCTGGCTGCTCTCACCTCCCACTGCTGCGAATCGTGGTGGTCCTGCAGGCAGCTCCTCAAACCCGTCCTGAGACACGAGCAGCAAGCAAACAAGCAGAAACAAATTGCTGTGCACCTAGGCATGTGTTTAACTGCATCTGTTGTTCATGTAACCACTTGTTTGCACACATCTGTGCGCGTTGCAAGATGCTACTTGGGCAATTAATGGGGTGAGCTAGCCCCTAATGAGTTTTCATAAGCAAAACCCAAACCACGGAGCCCTCTCTTGCAATTCCCTAAACAACAGAGCTGCAGCCCTGGTCTTCCAGTTGAAAAGGGATAATTGCATTATCTGTATGGGCTTGAGAGTTCTCAAGATCTCCCAGGAGATGTTCTGGAGATAGCAGGATCAGGTGCTAAGCACGCGTGATTCACTGAAATAAACAGTGGTCTGCGTGTTTAAACTCGGCTGTCCCAGAAAGGAATGGCCCACGCTGCGCTGCATCCGCGCCAGGCAGGACAGCCATAGCCCACAGAGGTGGTTGCAGCGTCCAGTGGGACAGCTTCCTCCACGTGCAAGAAGTGGGTTTTCTCTTTTTCTTCCTCTCTGGACACTCCTTTGGCTGTTCTCTGGTTCAGGAGGTGATGCACAGCCCCAGACAGCCATGCATTGGGAAGAGCAGGATGTTAGCGCTGGTGCCATCCATCAGGCCCCCAAAATGATGCCCGTTTTTTTTTTCCCATTGAGCAATGCATTGCACCTGAGCTGTGGTGCATGGTAAGAAAGCACTCAGACTTCTCTCCAGCTTGTTCAGTTGGCAAGCTGGAAGAAATCGGACTCAGTGTGACATCTCACAGTCATCTCACTGCATACAGTTACTCCATGGAAAACAGAACGAAAACAAGTAAAAGAAAATTTTGAATAAGGGAGAGGAAGAAGAGCACCCAGCAAGAGAAGAGCAAAACAAGCACCAAGTAAATGCAATGCAGTGAGCCAGGGCATGTTATTTACTGAGCGCAATTTTTGCTGCAAATGTCACCCTATTTTTTTTTTCCCCTGTCTGCAGATCTGTTTGTTAAACTGAGCTCCACACTTGCTCCTTGTAGCAGCAGGACTGCCCGCGCGCCTGCAGCAAACAGCTGCCAGCAGAGGCTCCTGGCTTTAAGGATTTAAGGTTAAGGATTTTCAGTAGGAGGCTCTTTTGTGCCGACAGTTATGAGCCTTCAAGGCTCTGCAGACATTTGTATCAGTCCTGGCCATCACTCAAATGCATGCAAACAATGACTAACGTGAGCCCACACAGAGCTCTGGTGGAGCACACACTGCACTCAGCATCCCTGCCAGATGTATCACACCGTGTTTGGCCATGGGATGCTTCCTCGGAGCAGGACACTGCTTGTGCCAAAGGGTGGCACACACGTGCTCACCGTAGACCCCAGAACTTCATATTCTAGCCCCAGGTATGCCCTCAATGTTTGGCTTCCAGCGTGGAAGCCCACTCTGTCTCCCATCACGGGCCATGGCACCCAGAATGGGAAGACCAGAGACAACACATGTCCCAGTCACGCCTCCGATGGCAGCCACAGAGCCTGTGAGTCACTAGGAAAAGATTAGAGGAAAGTTCCCTTCTGTTTTAATGAATGAATAAGCTCTAAGATTTTTCTAGGGTGTGGGAGAAGATAAGGCTTAAGAAGGAAACGCGATGTCGGTGTGGCGTTCAGGTCTTCCCAGGGCTTCCAGCACATTCCTAGATGCAGCTGCCACTTGGTGGTATGGCACGTAGGTGGATTCAAACCATTTCCTGGCCAGTTCCAGTGGAACTGCTGTACCTGAGATCCTCACTGCAGTACGTTTCTTTGGGAAGAGTCTGCAGGTTTTATGAGGGCTTCATGCACTGTCAAAGTCCTAATGGCCACATGGGTCAGCCTTTAGAAGGATTATTCACTGGATTCTTCACTGGATTATTCTCCCAAAGGGTGCAGGGGAGCTCGTGCTGCAGGAATCTTCTTGCTGCACCCACCAAGATCCCTCCAAGCGTTCAGAGACAGCTCTGGGGCCAGGAGCACCCACCCAAGCAAAGGGCAGTCACAGGCCGCGGCCCCTGTTCCAGCTCCCAGGCAGCAGCACAAGCCTGAAACAGCAGATTCCCCTGGTTCACGCCTCCAAAGCCCTACACGGCCACTCGGGGCAGGTTTTTCTCCTGTTTCTGCCCCAAACGGGGCCCAGGCTGTCCCCCACGAGGCGTGCCGTGGCGTCTCAGAGCATGAGCACCAGCACGGACCGAGGGCGCTGCTGCTTCTGCCGTCAGCCTGCTCTCGCTCAGGAGGAGGCTGAAGCCTGGAAGACAGCAGCGAGCCACGCGCGGCTGCGGCAGGACCTCTCGCAGCGAACCTTTGGGCTCCTTACAGTCTGAAACCATATATTACCCCCTCCCTGGCTCCGCAAGATGTCTGTGCAAGATGCAGCCAGAACCGCTCGAGTTCACCCACTGGGGAAACGCCGCGTTACGTGAGGCTCGCAGCCCTCTCCCCTTATCTGCGAGGCGGCTGCTGAAGGGCCTGGCGTCAGTCTGGCAACGCTGATGGCTCCCATCTCGCACCAGCGGGGCCGGCTATCGGCGGGAAGCGGGGCAGATAGCAGGCGGGACTATCTAATCACATACCTTTTGCATTAGTGCTGCCATAGATCCCTTCCATTTACAATCAGGAGGCTGGAGCGCGCTGAATTTTCACAGGAATGAACTGTCAACAACCCCATCCTTCCCAAGGCCTAAAAATGGGTGCTTTATCAGCGGCCAGTAGACTTCTTTTCTTAGACTTCCAGGCAGTGGCCGGAGCAGACTTGGAGCCCCACAAGCGAGACACGAAGGAGACCTTTTTGAGATAACAGCAGTTCTCTTGGCTCTCTCAAGAATGCCTCATGGCTGTTCCTTTTCAAAGCCGAAGCAAGGAAACGAGCTCAATTAGAGCATATCAAGAAACTCTGTGTCTCCTGGTTTGTTTACCTTTTATCAGCGCTCTTAATATGCCTTCCTGCTTTTCCAAGGGGAGCAGGAGGGCTATGCTTTGTAAGAGCACGCTAGAAAAATCAAGCGGGCAAGAGGCAGCTTTTTCAAGTCAAACATTAGAGTTAGCAGCAGGACAGCAACCAACTGCTACCATCTTCCTGCCAGCTGGGTGTTTCGCTGTGTTTCAGTGCATTGATTTGGCCGCATGACTGCGTTCGTGTCGATTTTGCAGGAGCCTATGGCTTTGTTTAACACGCACTGCCAACCTATAATCACTCAGGTCATGTTTAAATAGTCTGTGCAACTGCTAGTTCCCTCTTGGGCCAAGCGCCCATTAGGATGTATCCTAAAGAAAGAGCCCAGTCAAACATCTTCTGTGAGAATGGCATCTCAAACCACGTTTCAAAGCCAAGACCTGACCCTGCAGCAGGCTCAAGTTCATCAGCTCCTGGAGCCCCTGTTAGGCCATTAATTGCAGGCATAATTAGCAATGGCCAAATTTCTAAGAAGTGCCAAATGAGATTTCACTTGAGACAAGAAGATGTATTTTGGATGACTGAGTAAGGCCAAGTCCTGCCTGCCACTACAGCCTGCAAGTCTGGGGACGGAAGGAGGATCGACGTGCAGCTTTCGCCTGGCCCAGCTCTCCATGCTAGAACTGGATGGCCAAATCCCTCCGAGCACTTCTGAAAATAAAAGTTTTTGTTTGGACCTGGTTGGTTTGTCCTGCTCGATTTAAAGATCTGGGTTCACCCAAAGTGGGGCAGTTTAGGAGAGGGGGAACACAAAGCCTGGCCAGGGCAGCCCAAATTTCAGTGAGCTCCATCTGTAGCGGAGGGATGGGCTATTCAACATCCAGTCTCAGCCTGTCCCTTCGGAAAACTAATTTTACTCATTTCCCAGTGGGAGACAAAACACAGGTCCGCTCCCACTGCAGGGCCCTTTGGCTAGGACACAAATAGCTTTGGAAACGCTCTTATCTGTGCACAAACGTCCTTTCAGAAAACCCATCAGGCTGGCTTGGTCCCACCGAGCCTCTTCATATGAAAAATGCGAGCTCAGCCTGCAGCCGGAGCTTTTTCAGAACTGATTTCCTCTGCCACCAGCACCCCACCAGGTGCTTGCACAGAGGGACAAGCATCCTCCTTCCAGGAGAAGCCTCTTAGGATCTGTGCCCCCCATAAAGGGATGGTGCCTGCACATTTGGGGATCCCACTGATGGCCACGAGGGCTGGGTACTGCCTGCACTGCAGTGGTCCTCTGCTCCAGGATCCCCTTCTACACATAATTCCATTTTTTTTTTTTTTTTTTTTTAATGGTTCCTCTTAAAACCAAAACCTAGGCATAATCTCAGCTCAAAACCAGGTTGCTGCCAATGGCTGAGCAGAATTGGTTCCGAACCTGGGAGGAGTCGGAACCCAGCCTGGAGCAGCTCCGGGCTGGCCCACCCGCCCTTGGCTCCCAGCCCCACACTCCGCGGGTTCCCCAAGCCTGACCTCACCGTGCCCGCCGCTGCCGCTCGCTTCACGTGGGTTTGGATTTCACAACAAAAGCGCTGGCACCGCTCCTGCTACGGTGCCAGAAAGTAACAAGCGATCGCTAACTCCTGACACATCTGCTGCCCGAGGACATTCAAACCTTGCGTGCTTAAAGCACTAAATATGTTTCTGAGCCACAAAAAGAGCTTGGCCCTGCACACCAGTAACACCAAGCACTCCTGAGGGTAACCGGTGTGGGGACGGGGTGTGGGGGAGCCACCTGCGACGAGCTGCAGGTTTTCCTCTGACCTCTGGAGAAAGAGCAGGTCCGTTTTTCCCTTCATGCAGCAGCATGGACCAGAGGTGCCTCCACCCACGCTTATGCCCAGACATGGAAGAACCTCGTTTAATTTACTTAATGGAACACATTTTTACAGAGCCTTCATCCCATCTTTGAAACTGCAGGCTGCTTTTCCTTGGCCATGTTTTCCACGCACTTCGTTACCTTATCACACCATATAATTTTCAGACAAATGAATATCTGGGCTTGCACTCGCACATAATCTTGGACAGGAAAACCTTGCTACTGCCAACTTGTACAGTCGTATCCTCGTATTTGGTGGGTTTTGTAAAGCCTCCGTCCTGGGAGACCTGTGAATATACCAGAATCTCAACTATCAATTTTTTCAGAAGACATTTTGTAGCCTTCAAGGTTACAGAGAACAGCGTAAAACCCAGAAAACCCAATAAAGCAAAAGAGTGGAGGCAGAGAAAAAGAACTGCCTTGTTGTGATGCAAAAGAACATGCATTTGTTGGGTTTTAGGGCAGATCTGTGGCTTGGAGTTGGCAGATGAGTGGGAGCACAGCATGGAAACTGCAGCACCTCCTTTGAGCTCCTTTGGGCTCCTTTGGAGCTCCTCTGGAGCGCTTTTGGGATCCTTGGGAAATCCTTTGGGCTCCTCTGCAGCTCCTGCTGCAGGCTCTTGCCCAGGGTGCCCTTCACTGCAGTCTCCAGACATCCCCATTTCCAGGCTCTTTTTCAACTTGTTACAAAAACTAAAGATGCATTGTGTGTATCGGACTGCGTTTGCCAAGATAAATAAACTCATAGATGCCTTTTTTTTTT
>VXAV01013246.1:0-20533 GCA_013399715.1 Alectura lathami | reverse complement strand
CTCTGAGCATCCCTGTGGCCTCCTCTGGACCCGCTCCAACACTCCACTCTGTGCCCTCTCTTCTTGCAAAACAGCATATATTTATTGTATGGATATTTTCAGATTGCATCCATACTGCCCATGTTCTCAAAACATGTTTGTTTCTTAACAGGTACGAAAAAATAAATAAAAATGAGTGGACTGGACCGTGGAACACTGCTCACAGCTCAGAGGAATAGTGGTGTTGGTATGTATGCTGTCATATTCAAACTTAATTGCTGTGTCACAGTCTAGAATAAAACTATTCATGAAATATTCAGTGCAATTAATTGCTACATATGGAAGCTGCTGTTGCAGTTTGATGTTTAACACAAAATATCTTTCCGCAATGAGGCATCAGCTGTGGAGTCATTTTGTCAAGCCTGTTGTAGGCATGGGGCAAATGAGAATCCTTAGGAGAGCCTTGAAGGAGGATCATGAGAGAGCTTTGCAGGACTTACCTTAGGATTTTATGTGGGATCTTCCTGCAGAACCCTATGTTAGACATCCCGCTTCCAGCCACTACATTCTTGCTGATGAATGGAAAAAAAAAAAAAAAAAGAGTTTATACTAATACCTAATGGCAAGTTTCACTATTAAAGATACCTAAAAAAGATGGAAGGAAAAGCCTCATTCTTTATCTTCCTAAGGTTCCTGGATTATACATGAATTTACTGGGGATCTGTGTGCTGAAGCCTTACAGTGCTTAGGCAAATGTCCAAGTATTTTTGTTCACTGTTATAATTGTATCTCAGGATTTAGCCAATATTTGTTATAGAAAATTATGAACTGATTTTAAAATCATGTCTACCTGTAAGCTTAATATTTTTCTACTAATGTGCATATATATGTATATATTTTTTGAGGTATACTTGCGTATCAGGTATATAAAATTTCTTTGTATTTTTAAAACAGAAGGCACATCCAACCCATTACCTATTTAATGTAGAATTTCCATCCACTACGCTAGGAACTTCATTTTGGCTGTCAGGCTGTTGCAGTTCTGAGTGCAGTGCCTGGGTTGGGTGCCTCGGTTCAGAACAGCTGGCTTGAGAGCTTCCTGCCTGTGAAATGGTTTCCAAGTAGCCTCTGGCTCCTGATCAGAAGGCGGCATGGCAAGGCTGGAAGCCCGCCGGGGAACGAGAGCGGTAGCAACTGCAGCAGGCAGTGCAGGCAGCGGGGCAGGTGGTTATCTCGCTGGAAGATGGCTGTGTCCTGCCTTTGTGCTGGCACCCGCCCCACAGCGGGCTGGCCTGGCACTCGGCGAGGGTCAGGGCTGCTGGAAGGTGGAAGATCAGGCTACCATGGTGCTCCAGGATCGCCAACGGAGGAGCACAGAGACGTGTTCAGCGCCTCCACCAGCAGTTAGCATCGGTCAGTCGTAACCGGAGCGGTTGCTGCTGCACTTCAGAGGAGTGTGACGGGATGGGGCTGCCAGCGTGCCTTGTTCCCCTGGCAAAATGCCCGCAGGCAGCCCGCATTGGATTTGTTATGGAACCGCTCTGGAGCTCCTGCCATGCCCTGCTGCTCGTGTGTGTGGACGCTGCTGCTGCTGCTTGAAATGGCTTTTTGCAGACTGGTGGTGATTAAAGGCTCTGGGAGCAGTAGTGAAGGAATAACAGGCTTAAGAGGGTTCGGCTAAAATTTTCCTTGTTTGCACGTGGAACGATGTTCTGTGATCTCTGACAGACAGTGTTGTAAACAATCTCAGGAGGAAGGAAAAAGTGTTCATGTAGGATCTTGCTAGCTTAGGGAGGGGGATTTCAAATTTGGATCAATGGGAACAAAAGCCCCTGGATGAATAAAGCTCCCTGGAGGCCTGAAAACCAGGAGAAAAGGGTTATTCATGCAAACCTCACAGGGAGGGTGAAATGGAAGAAATTTTCCCTCAGGGAGAACTTGTGAAGGGATGAGAGTGAGTTATCTTTACTGTGTGGCGAAAGACCGACTCGGTTAAGTCTTCCCTGACGTTAAATGCTTTTTCAGCTCAGGTGCTTCCTCTGTGTGTTTTTGGACAACACTTTCAGTAGCGTCACAGTCTCAAACACTGGTGGTGGGAGCACAGGAGGCGAGTGTTGTAAGCTGAACTACGTGCAGCAGGAGCTAGGCGCGGTGTTGTCCTTGCTTTGGTGCCTGTCGGAGTTTTAAGGAAATGCATCGTTTTCCAGAGAGCCTCCAGAGGTTCAGAAGTAAGGTTATGCTGCTCTTTGGGCTGGCAGTTTGATGAGAAGTGTACAGGCAACTCGTTCTGTTTGCATTCAAGTGTTAATTTATGTAGCTTTTAGGAAAAAAAGACTGCTATTAGTCAACTCATGCATTGCAGTAAATACTGAGGTGGTATTCCAATGTGTGAAATAAGTAATGTATTTTGAAACTTAAGTATTTCTGTGTTAGAATGTACTGAAATTCCAGTAAACCCAATCTGAAATGAACTATTCCTGAAGTTCACATACAGAAACTAGCTGCTTTTAGGAAACTGTTTGTAAAAAGACAAAGGGTTAATGTTTCTTGTCGTTTCTACCAGCTTATGTTTATTTCAAATTCAGCAACTACAAATCTCTTTGTTATGGAAGCTTCTAATGTTTTTATTGTGTTGTTTCTAGTTCCTATGCATAATGCTTTCATTTCATGGCTCGTGCTTAAAATATTTCTCGAGAATTTGACATGACTGTAAATGTTTTATGTGATAACTAGAAAATCTGGTGATTCCTATGAGAAATGGTCTCTGCAGACAGAAGTATAAACCCATGGACTACAAACGTCTGTATGAACTTGCTGCAGCAGAAAAAATGGCATCCAGAAAAATTCAGTTGAAGGTAGGTACTTTTTTATTTATAATATGATTTTTTTTAATGTATTTATAACTGTGCCACAGGGATTCTGACAAGGAATAGGAATAATAAATTATTTTAACAGTGTTCATGAGGCCAAAAGATGCGAGGTCACTCCCTGTTAGTGTGGC
The DNA here is from genome assembly GCA_013399715.1 of Alectura lathami. Lineage (NCBI taxonomy): Eukaryota > Metazoa > Chordata > Aves > Galliformes > Megapodiidae > Alectura > Alectura lathami. The sequence continues at coordinate 17,553 of VXAV01013246.1, read as the reverse complement.
TTGGACACTTCAGTGTTGAAGTGTGGAATTTCTTGGAATCAGAGATGCAAAATGTGTGGAGTCTGCTTCTCAAAAAGACAGAGCACATTTATGTTCAAGTGCTTAGAGGACGTTCATCCAGACTCATTACGTAACTATCTCAAAATACTGGGGATAGTGAGAACTCATGGGAATGCATGGGGATTGATTCAGAAATAAATTCAAAATTCAACCAAGAATATAAACATAAGTGAGGATTTCCAAAAGTCAAAATGAGGTAGGTCTTGGGAAGAAAATAAAATGGGTTTTATAGCCACATAAGGTAAGCTTAGATCTAGACAGGTGTAAGTAGCTTCCATATGTCCCAAATGGTAATTAAAATATCAGTACTAATTTCGGTGGAAGATCTACCCCTACTTTTATTAGGAACGATGATTTACGATGTGTTGACAAAGCAGGGTGACTAGCAGAACAGAAGAAGCTGCAAAACTCTGCTGTCAAACTGGGGAGAGGAATAAGTACCAAATCCAGCATCCAGGCTGAGTGCCAAAGCCTGGGCGCTCCGCCCCGTGGTGCGGTTTCACAGGCTGATGTTCTTGTAACTCTGATCTCAGATGTGTGATAAATCCGTGCAACAATGGGTGGTACCATATGAGTGGAAGACAGCAAAGTGGTTTAGTGCATTAGGAGTGGGGATACTGGGATGGGAACATTTTTGACAATGACAGGCCCGAAGTCTTCAGTGATGTGCAAGCTGATTGGAACACAGCGTGGAGGGAAGAATTTGTAAAACCAAGGCAGTAAATTGAACGTGGAGACCAGTCTCTGGAGGACAGGATGAACACTGGGAGCTCTCCAGACAGCCTCACTTCGTCCTTTAGGTTAGGCATGTGGCAAACAGGTTATGGCAGAGTTCTGGGCCAAATGTTAGAGGGAAATGTAAAGATAGAATTAAAAAGATTCAGGTATGGCTTAGATACAGGTAAACTCTAGAATACTTCTAATGACCTTCATCTTTATAGTATGTAAAAAAAAAAAAAAAAAAAATCCCTTGAATAAAATAGGAAAAAACCCCCATAAGGAAACCTAAAGGAGTTAAATAAAAACAATAACCTTCAAGTATTTGGGGTGAAGATGCTGATTAAATGTACTCACTGATGTTAGTCTGTGTAACAGGTAGAGGAAATTTGACAGCTTGGTACCAGAACTGCCAGCAGGTAGACCACTTGTGCATGAATCAGCTGCAATTTTTTGAGCTTTAAACTATGTTTGGGAAGGTGGAAGCAAGAATGCAGGTTTGTGTGCATGTGTTTGTTTGTTTTTCCTGCCAAAAATCCACAGGGGACTTTAGAGCATCATGGTATTTCCACTCATCATGTTTTGTTTCTTACTCCTTTTTCTTCAACGTTTTCCCAATTCTGATTTTAACACCATTCTAAAGTCAGTAATGTGTATCGCAGCTTTGAAAAGAGATCTTACAAAAATGGCATTCTGTTCTTCGAGAGCTGTTTTGGTTTTACGCTGACAGGAATGAAAATCCTTTGTCACGCTGCCCGGCAAAATTTTTGCTTTCAGCACGCAGGATGTGGGTCTGCTGGCCACAGGGTCCCTTCTTGGGGTCACGTCTCAAAGCATTGCTGTTGTACCAGGCCGCTCTGTCGCGTCAGCTCCCAGCTGCGTGGGAATGGCTTTGTCTGGGCTGCAGGTCGTCTGTGCCGGTGACGCAGCCGTCGGAGCTGGATGTGGCCTGGTTTTCAGTGCACGAGCACAGCTCGTCTGCCTGAGAGGGACTTCTGTCTGGGAAACGCTTCGTGTGGCGTGGCAGCTGAACCCCGGGGTTGCGCTGCAGGTTCCAGCTGCCGGGCAGCGCCGGGCAGGGAGCGTGGGCTGCGGGCCCCAGCCTGGGGGGGTCTGGCCCCCGGGAGAACCGGCCCTGTCGGCCCGAGGTGGCTGTGTAGGCGCTGGCAGTTGTGTCGTGTTCCCGGCTTCCTCTGTGAAGCTGTATCGCCTGGCTTGTCAGTGTTGGTTATGTTATGGGTTGGTTTTGTGGGTGGCTTTTTTGTTTGTTTTTTGTTTGTTTTTTTAAATTGGTGCCATTCTAAAGGAGGGTTTCTGATTGCTTCCAACATTACCAACAATCCAACGGGGAAACCTGGACTATTTTGCTTAAATAGCAAACCCAAGCGTATGAGCTGACTAGCTTATCTGAGCTTTTATCCAGCCGCTCACTGAAAAGTGTGTTCCTTCTGAACTAACTTTTCGTCATCTGTCTTTTTTATTTAACTTTTTTCAATTATTTTCCAAGTAGTTAGATAGTAAAACATATATGCTGAAATCCCCACAGAGAATAAAATGTGTTCCCACCTACTCCTGTTCTGTTGCTGGTGTAGGTGATCAGAACTTTGAAGTGCTGGGTTACTTCTCCACGGATGTGGAACCAAATAAGCAAATAATAGATTGGTGGTTCACCGTTTAAGGAAGTAAAATACCAAACACACACAAAGAAGCTAATACAGCAACCTGCTGTTGCTGTAAGATTATTTAAGAGCTTATTAAACTTTACGTATGTACAGATGTACTTAGTCTCTTGTTTCCCATTATTTTGGGAATTGAAGATGCATGTGTTTTCAAATCACTTTAAATACAGCACTCTGCTGTTTGCCAAGGTTTTGTTGGAGCACCTGATGGTAGTCAAGAGGAAGATATAGGTAACTTTTTAAAGAGAAATATAGGTAAGCAATAAAAATGAGACGTTTTCTTTGATTCAAAAGCAATGTGATGTACTGATTGAGAGCACAAAGCAGGTGTTCTCAAAACCTCTTACAGCGCAGTCACGTGTGGTTTCCCGTAAATACCTTATTTCTGTTCCACAAAGAGCTCTTTCTATTACACAAAGAGTAGAACCTGCTACAGCTCCTCACACGAGGAGTACCGCCAGAGCAGGCTTCTTGCTGGAGCACGGTGGATTACCCACACCTTTGTTTCAGTTGTTCTGAAGTGACTGTTCAGAAGCCAGGTATATTCAGCCAGATACATTCGTCTCTGCTTCATTTGAGAAGTATGAAGGTTTCTACTTTAAAAACTTAAAATACTTTGTTTTAAAGTAGGATTTTAGCGATGTTGGTGGGTGAGTGAGAGGCTGGGATTTGAGAACAGGTGGGATTCCCGCTTGTCCACACTAGCGCTGTACAGAAAAGCTCTGAAGTTGTTCCTTGAGAAGCCTGCTGGTATCACCTGCTGACAGAAGGGGCCTTTGAGGGGTTTTGCTGTCCCTGTCCTTGTGCGTGTGAACACCAAGGGCAGCGTGTGGTTCTGTCCGGCTTTCACAGTGCAGGAAAGTCACCTGCAGGTTCAACAGAGCAGACTGCTGCCACCTGAGCTAAGTGGAGAGCGAGCAGTGATGTTTCAGAATAACATTTCTTTCCTAGACGTGAGGAGAAGTGAGATCTTTCTTCTTTATTCTTTTCCTTGTCTTGCTTCCAGTCTGCAGTAGGATGATGCGTCTGCATGAAGGAAGGTGTAAGGAGGAGGGAAAAAAAAGCCAGGGGGTGAATTGTGGGAGCCTCTGGACACAGAGGTTTCTGCACCTTGAAGCAGCTGGCTGGGGAGGGCTGGGGTGGGGTGGTGGCTGGGCAGCAAGAAGAGAAGCAGGAGAGGAGCAAATGTGAGCTGGAGCAATCTGAGCTGCAATGTTGCTTTGTCTGGGCTTTCGCTGGGGAGCAGGGGACAGTCGTAATGACGGGGGTGAAATACAGCTGCCGTGGCTCAGGGGCTGCGGACAGCTGCAGAGCTCTTCTGTTCCTGCTTTCTGCACTGTTCAGTGCCTGCCTGCTGTTGTTGGCCGTGCCGTGGTGGCTTTTCCTCTGGTTGAAGAAGTAGCTCCATCCATCTCCAAACATGCCATCCTATTTTAGGTGGAATTGGGAGCAATGTCTTTGTGAAGTTCTCAGGCAATTTCAGAGCGTCTTTAATTGGACAGCTTTTGGAAAAGGAACCTTTTTTCAGTAATTGATTTTGGATATTCTTTTTCTTTAAAGGTATGCTTCCATCTTCCCACTTGTAAGCAAGTTTGTTTTTCTTTGTCTTACTCATCTCCCTCTTTATCATCTGGGGAATAGGGATGGGAAAGATGGGAGAAAAAGAAGAAAGTGGACTGCATTTTTATCAATTTCCATTTTAATTGTGATTTGAAGCAGAACAAAATTAAATACATTTGAACCCATTGTTCTTTAGAAAAAGAACAGTAAAGAGCTTTTAGATTCCCTGTTCTGTACTTAAGTTTCAGTATGAAGATATTTGGTGAAGCTGTTGAACATACCTAAAATACTTACAGGCTTCTGTTTTTCTTGCAGATTGAAAAAACAGAGCAAATTTCAAAAATTAACAAAGAGCGAACACTGCTGAAACAGCATCGCCAGGTGTGGTGGCAGGAGCATAAAAGACTGAGCGAGAGCAGGTAAGACCTGAGGAATCTCAGTCATCAGTAAGTCAGTACATCAGCAGAGAGAGACTCTTGTGTGGCAGGCTGGATTAAAGGGACGTTAGGAGGAGAAGATTAAAATCTCCGCAGATAAATCTTGGTGCCGGGCAGGATTGTTTGAATTGAGGAGGGTCTGTGGATGCGAAGGGAAAGATGGGAGAGCAGGGTGGATGTCCGCCTGTCCCCCGCGGCACGGGCGGTGCTCTCCTGGCTGTCCAGCTGACCTCGGGGTGCCGGAGGGCTCTGTCCGTGGGAATATCGGAAGTGTGCAGGAGCTCTCTGGTCCTTCTGAGTGGCAGCTTTAGACTGCACTTCGAGTTCGCAGTTTGGACGGGGACTGTTAGTGTCGCTCATGTCTGAGATCAGACTGAGCCCCTCGTTGCTGAGGGTGAGCACGGTGCCCGAGAGGTGTTTGGGTCATGCCCTTCACGTGCGTCAGCGTTGGGTGGCCCTGTGGTGGGCGGGCAGCTGGGCTTCTGATGGCCTTTACAGGTCTGTTCCAACTGAACTGCGCTGTTTTGTTCTGCTCGTGCTGCAGAAGCTCCTTTCTCTCCTTTTCAAGGATGTACCGTGGCTCAGAATTTTCAGGAAATAATACTTCTGGTGTCCTGATGCAGTTATTGTTTTCAGATCTAATTGTGATTTGCTGCCCAAACCACAGACAACTGTGCTGTCTCAAGTCCACTAGCTTGCATGCTGCATGTGCAGCAGATCAATAACAGCATGTTTGGCTCAAAGGAGGGTGGCTTCCACAAGACTTTCAGATCAGTTCCTGCCTTTAATACCTTCCCATGTGGAGAATCCTTCTTTTTCTTTAATTATTAGGGTGGTTGAGGTTTATCATTCCCATAAACTTGATAAATAAGAAATCAAGTCTTGTGTAAAACTCGTCCATACCTTGCAGGGAAAAAGCAGAAGCAGAAATACAGACTCTCCTTGAGGAAGGAAGTCATAAGTGTGACATTTTTTTGGATATGTTGGGCATGGGTAAGAATTTTCAATTCATTTCTCAATTTATTACAGTCAAAATTATCTTGATTACTTGTTTGAGTTTTTAAATACCTGTCCTGACAGCCTTCAGTTCAGGAAGCATAGTGCTGCATAATTCTTGGTGGGTTTGAGAAAGCTTTCTTCCGTTTGGATACAGAGCGGAACTTATCAGAGGAGCGGGATGCTTACCGAACAAACGCTGTGGTTCCCGTGTGGCGACTAAGGGAGAGTCTGAAATTCTGGCTGTCTGAAATGCAGCATTACCTCTCAGAAGACTCTTGTCTGAAACACAAGTTCAATCCAGTTGAGATGTTACAGCAGGTTGGTCTTTTAACTTTTACAATTTCTTATCACTGTATTTTTAGCACTTTCATTTATTTTTATGTGGTATTTTGCAACTAAAGCTCACATTTCGGCTATTCAGTAAGCTCTACGCTTGCCATAGTGCAAATTTGTTTCACTAAAATCTGTAACAGCATAGCAGTGTTGAACTGGAAATGGAGATTTCTGTTTCTGAATAAGAAATGTCATATTCTGACAACACAAAGAAGTAACTGTAATGTATTCCATGAAATAGGTCGAATTTGTGAAGAAGCAACAGAAAGCAGTTTTAGAATTCCTTAACCTTGAAAGTCTGGCTTTGGAAAGAGAGCTTGGAGACCCTAAAACAAAAGTAAGCTTTTCCTTATCAATTTGGGTAATGATTTTGCAGGAAAAAAAATATAATGCAGAGTAGTCTGCTGAGTAGCATTTTCCATCACAGGCTTTAGTGCATTCTTCTGAAGAGAGAAATGGACTTTTCCATGAAGTTCCTTCAGCGCTGCTGTCTTTGGAGTTCCCCTGTCCAGATTTGAAGAGCTTAGTTGTCCATGAATACCGTAACCTTGCAAACGAGTACTGGACTAAGCTTCAAGAGATTGATCAAGAGCTGGACGTCATCTCTCGGTAAGGATAGTTCTGGGTTTCTTTTGCAGAAGGCAAAATAAACTTCAATGTGTTTTGCAGTCTACAGGTCCTGCAGTTGCCTTTGCCATGAGGTCTGTCTTGTTTCATTCAGTGCAGGGAACAGCTGGCTCACTGCCCAGCTCTCTAGGGCTAAAGTCAGCGACTGTGTGCGCAGCTGAGAGACCTGAGGCGGTTCTTTTGGAAGAACTCATCTGAAATAAGAAGCGAAACGCTGTGTGGATTACAGAACCAGCAGTCTGGTGTGTGTCAGATGGCCCCCTCGCATGCTTTCACACGGGTAGAAATGATTATTTCTGTGTTCCACTATCAAATCTATGTCAGAAAACTAGAGCCTTTCTGAGAGAGATCGTAGATGTGTTGATCTATAAAGCTGGTGAATAGGTCCAGTCTTATCAAGAATTTTGGATCATCACACTAATTCTCACCACAAATAAATGTAAAAATATGGGTAGGTTCAGAGTAGTTGAAAGGAGGAGAGATTTTTCTGTAAAGCAAGAAGTTTGTGGAAAGAACGTAAATATTCATAATGATCTAGAAATGTAACATACCTATACATTAATGGGGTAAAGGTCAGCTTTCTACTCCAGCAGCCTTGCTTCCAGAAGAGCGCGCTGAGTTGCAGGTGCTGTACCAGCCTTGACTTCCTTTGCCCTTTACTCTGGGTTAGAATGACACCAGGTTTTAGGACGGCTGGGAAAGGGAAGGTCAGTGGAGTTGTCTGAAGCCCGGGCAGAACGCACTGCAGAGAGCAGGAAGGGCCCTGTGCTTCATGGTGAATGGTCACAGACTGCTTCTGAAAGTCCCCTACATGTGCTTCAGCCTGGCATGTGAGTTGTCTGCCTCTGGTGAGCAAGGCTGGGAACGCTCAGACAGGCGTAGCGTGTTGGATCCCCAGAATGTGACGACATTATCTACGTATCTTTTGTGTCAACTGTCTGGGCATTTTGTGCGGCTGTCTTCTGTGTCCTGAAACTGGTGTTTTATTACTGTGATGTCGTAGGTGTTTTAACATGATAATTATTAAAAACTGTTCTGGTCTTTCCAATTTTTATTGCATTTATTAAGCAGAATGTGGCAAACTTAGAGCAGTTCCTTTGCTGGTGTCTGATCTTCTGTTATGTTGCTTTTATGGAAAAAGTTCTAACAATCTCTGATAAAATCTGTGATGAATACTAAGTCATTAGATACGTCCAAATGTTTTCTAGTGTTTTTATTAAAGTTGCGTTGAACTTTGATTATCACAGTTTTGGGGAAAATGGGTGGGTTTAAATTGCTTGATACAAACAGGGTGGGTGCTGCTGAGCAGCACTCAAATGTTGACAGCTGAGCCTATGAAAATGGGTGAACAGTCTGCCCTGGCACTTTCACTGGTCGTGTGCCAGGTTTCAATTTTGGTGTTGTTAGCGATTTTTGCACTGACAGTTAAGTCATTTCCAAGCTTGAAGATGGAATGCCATATTTATAGAGGAAAGAAATTCAGATGTAGGTCTGAAAACATGCGCAATGGTACTTAAAAGGACTTGATATGAGATGTAGGTGGGAAAAATCAAGGGATGCAGCAGGAAGAAAGGCTGGTGGTGGTGGCAGCAGTCTGCTGGGGGGTGTCGGTGGAGATTGCTTGGGACAATTTGGCTGATTTGGGTCAGGGTGTGCCAGTGTTATTAGCTGAGAAGGTATGAAATTGTCAGCAGTGCTCCTGGGTATTGAATTTAAAGCTAGATCGTGATGTGTTTTTTTTGTTTGCATTATGGTCCTGAAATCTTTTTCACTGGTTTTGATTTCTGTTGTTTTATCCACAATAACATTAAAATATGTTTTCAATATAAAGGCAACATTTGCCTTCTTCTGGTATCATTCCTTACTGTCAGGTTTATAAGACACAACAGTTTTTGTTACAACTTCCATGCAATTACATACAGCCAATATAATGTAAATATTTTGAGTTTGCAAAGGTACGGCCTTGAGATTTCAATATTCTGTAATTCAGCAAGGTAACCTTGATCCAACAGATAATGCTGTCAGAAACTGAGTGCTGTAGATCTCTGTCCTTGGTGTGTATCCACCGTACCCTACTGCTCAGTGTAGCATTTGTGGAATCTTTGCAGTTACATTCCTTGCTGTCTGCCCAAAGATACCAAACTTCTTTTTGCAATACATTTTCACACATTTTTGTAAAATGTTGATGATACGTTATCATGTAATCATAAGATATTCACATAAGTCACTTTTTCCCCAAGTATCTGAGGATTAGTTCTGTAATTCTTCCTCTGTCATCATGTGTGAATGTGCAGTAAGGAAGCACTGGGTTAGCACATCTCATTGTTTGACTGCTCAGGCTGTTCAGAACAGAAGACTTGGAAAATGTGCATAGAATATCCACAGAAGAAAAACCAAAATAAGGTGATATTCTGGTCTGCTGTGTTCTTTGTGTGTTTTTCAGTCCAGCTAGAGTACAATGTTACAATGTCTGTTGGTCCTAGGAACTGAAGAATATTTCATTTTTTCCAAGCATAATATAGGATTAGAGTGTTTGATCAATCCAAATTCATTTCCTGTATTTCTGTTTCTGGGGAAAAAAACAAGTCCTAAATCATCCCATAAATTGTGGGCTTGGGGCTGATATGTTGTAGCTGATGATTCTCTCAGCACTGTTGTACTTTTGCCAAGGATGTCTGAATTATCTGAATAACTGGAAGATTAATTAAGGACTGCGTACCCAGCACTGTATCCTCAGCAGCATCCTTTCAAATGGAAGGGATATTACCGCTAAGTCAAGTGAATTTGGTTCCTCTTTTCAGGCCCGTTAAGGGACGTTTCTGGAAGAACAATCAGCCCTGACATAACCGACAGCCGGGGAAGTTAACATCTCTCTTGGTGGCATTGCTGCAGTCTGTCTGCAGATTCAGCGGCACAGCGGTGCGCCAGGTTTATGTTGTCCCCGCTATTGCAAGGATATGTGAGGATTACAGGGCAGGGAGGGCACCTTCCCTTCCCAGTCCTTTGTGTTCTTTACAATGTGTAAAGCCGGGGATTAACCCTGGGTGAATCTGTTTTGGAGGAGGCAGCTGCCTCAGGCTTGCTGAGTGTGAGACAAAGCCCTGTTTCAGTTCTGAAACAAAATCAAGACTGACGAGTTTTCCAGTAGCAGAGTGATGCACATCAGAGGGCAAGCAGTACCTTTAAAATTCGGGTTGTGCGTTCAGTGTTGTACAAGTTGGTGAGGATCCTGGTGCTTAGGAAGCATACTAGCTTAAACGTGACTGTGAAACGTGTTTAGATGAGGTCTTCCTTTACGTGTTTCCACAAAAGTTGAAGTGAGAAGATGCTGTGTGTTTGAAGAGGCAGGGTATTTTGTAATTCTCTGTGCTTGTGCTGGTTGCAGATGCACCGGCTGGGTCGTGCTTCTTTCAGCCGTTTGTCTGTGAGCAGCGGGTGCCGTCCCAGCACGGCCCACCAAGCACGGCGCTGGCCCTCAGCGGCTCCCTGCCTGCCCCGGCCACGTGCAGTTCCAGCTGCCAGCTCCCTCGCAACCCTCCGCTCCGTGTCTCCATCTTGTCCCTGAGCAGCGTGGGATCCATCGTCAGCTGGCACTTACAGTACAGGATACGTGGCAGGGGGCCCTCAGCAAGGCGAGGGGCCGAGGGGAGGTGGCCGCAGAGCCTGGTGCGCCTGCCCTGGGGGCTGGAGGCAGCCGAGGGCCCCTGGCTGCCCCCGAGCGCAGGACCTGCGCTGTTCCTGCTCTTGGGTCTGTGGGTAGCACCTCCTGACCCGGATGCATCTTACTGTGGGTGGAAGACCTGTATTTGTACGCAAACCTGCGTGTTTGGAAATAATGCAGTGTGTTATCTTAAGAAAAGAAAATTCTGTAGCCAATTCAGCGTCAGTAGGAGCAGCTGCTGTCAAAGAGGTTGAAGTTATAGCGAAGAATAATTAGTTTGTTCGTTGAAGTTACTCTTCAGAAAGCCTGTACCTCAGAATTTCAATTATGACACAGATTCTAAAATTAATAAATGAACTGGTTTCATAGAAAAGCACCCTCTAGAGAAAAGGGGGAGGTTTAAACCTCTCATTCCTGAGAACCAGTTGCAAGACATCCCTCACGGCGGCAGGCGAGGCAGCAGAAGCAGCGTGTCCTGCCAGTACCTCCCGCGCGTCACAGCCCAGGAGCTCCTGTCTTTGGGGACGCGCAGCACGGCCTGAAGGCTACAAAGCACCGCTGCAGCCCTTCCCTCTGTGCGTCCGTGACCCCTTTACTCTCTGGGGCACTATTTCTGTTTTGTTCTCAGCAGATGAGAGCACCCTGCGTGCATTCTCTTTCATGGGAAGTTACAGAATCTCCTGCTTTTGCGAAGGTAATTTCACATCTGATGTCTCCAGCGCTTGCTTGGTAGCCGTCAGTCTCTGCAAATAAACTTTTTACAGGAGCTAGATCTTTTCTCTCTTCCCATTGCGAAGCCACCTCCATTTCTTTCCATGGTGCTGGGTTTAATGGCCAGCAGCTGTGTCCTGGAAATAGTTTGTCAGATGTTCCTGCAGCTTATAAGAAGTGAGAAGAAAATGGGCAGAGAGTGAGGATAATGCAGCCTTACCTCAGGTAGGGTCATTGAGGGAAAGATTGCTCCGCCCACAAGTTTAATGTCTTGGACATGAAGCAGTGCCCAAACCCAGATCGTTACTTCAGTATTCTCCCAAATCTGTGTCTGCACAAAACAGCAGCTTGGTGCTCCTTTGTAAGTGCCAGCTGAGTACCAGCCTGTGTAAGGGTGACGTCGCCCTGGCGTCTCGCTGAGTTCAGGGCTGCCAAGTGCCAGCACACCACTGCTGGCGCAGGAAGCCAAGAGCTGCAAACAGTTGGAGGCTGCAGGAATTGGGTGTTTGTTGGGGGCTGGTTGGTGTAATTACCTTCTTTTAATCATCCCTAGGCTTTTAGTCACTTCTGGAAAGAGGTCACTGGGGCATGGAGACCTTTTGGTCTGAGCGTTGCTGCTCCTGCGTTAATGCTGGTGATGACAGCCTGAGACTAATGCCTGCAAGGCACTGTTCAGACTGCGGGTGAAGTCTCATCTCCAAACCTCTGCTACTATTTTTGAGTGTTTTGATGTTTGTGACATCTCGCTACTCTAATTTTCTGAGATTTGGAAGTCAAACTGATTATTACACCTTCTATTTAAAAGAAACATAAATCTTGGGCCTTGCTGATGGTTCTGTGGCTGTCAGAAGCTTGTTTTTAAACTAATTCCTCATTTAGCTGCATACAGCTATTATCATTTCATTAATTTTGATCGTCTAATTAGTGCTCAGTGGTGGAGACTAATTGTCTTCCTTTTTCACTTGGTATTTTCCATGTTGTGTGGCTGTAAATGTATTTGAGAAACACAATGCCATTCCCTAATAAAAAGTCAGGTTAGAAAAGAACAATTCACTCAGATGGCAGCACAGTAAATGGCTGCAGGAGCGATCTGGCTTTGTTTTGTTTCATTAAAGTAAACCTGAATTTCCCAGCTTTGATCCAACACCAAGCTTACACGTTCAGAGAGCCCACTGAGGGATCAGGCCTTTTTGGAAAACAAGAAAACACCTAGAAACAAACTCCTTCTAAAATGTTAAATTACATTGGGGCTCATTGTTTTGGGTTTCTGCAGGAACGCTGAATGGGAGGAGGAAGATCAGTGGGTTTTTCAGACTGTTGTCAATCAGTATCCAAGTGACCTTCAGCGAAGAAGGGCTTTGTACCTCGATATGCTGCGGAGATGCCTTCCCCACAAATCCAGGCATGATCTGGTCAGTATAGCTCAGCTGAAGACTTTCCTACATAAAGCATCTAGGGAGCATTTCTGTTAAAAATGTTTAACAAAGGTTTTTATTTCATAACTTCTTAGTTATAGATTTTCTTCTGCACAGTGAAGATGAGATGTCCCTGTCTTTAAAATGAAAGAGCTTGAAAATTGTTCGCTTCTTGATCACGTCTTCAAAATAAGCACTGTGGGGATTTTATAGTTCCACAAACCCTTACTGCCAAATTCACAAAATTAGTTTGCTAGCATTGCTTTTGCTGTACAATTTTATAGTTGTGTCACGCTGTTCAGCTTCTCTTGTTGTTTTTATTTTTTTTATGAGGATGTATAGCGTTCTCACACCATCTAGGAATAGTTATTTTAATTGGTTTATGGCTCAAATATAGCAGGAGGAGTGGAAAGTCATCTCCTGCTCTCAGAGAGAGGCTATTTTTATATTCATAATGCATTTCAAATTGATTGCTGATTCCTTTTACACTCCACAGTGAATAAGCACGTAGCAGCTAGCAGAGAAACCCAGTTCAAGGCCAGAACACTTCAGGATGTCATGGGGAAAATAGGAGCTTTTTATTTTTATTTTTTAATTTCTGTGTGTATTTTTAGACCATGGGCTTCCTTGTATTTGAGGAGTGCAAAGGAGTGGCAGCAGAGTGGTGCTGATGAGTAGCATGCTTCCACCAGAAGTAAAGTTCTTGTGGATTTCAGAACTTTTGCATGTGAGAGCAAGGCTCAGCAATTACACGCCTTGTATAATGTTTGTGTATTTTTTTTATAAAGTCCATTATTAATGGGCCTCACTAATTCTATGGAGGATCATTTGAAATTTAAAAATCATGATTCTGCTTGGAATGCAGTATGTACGTTAGCATGACAAAGGCAGAAATGTTAAAGCAATACCAGGAGTCAGTTCTTAAAATGTTTGTTACGTTAGCATAAGCAAACTTAGAGCTTTCTGCGTTCCTCCCCTCTGAGGGGGCACAGCTGGACAGGCTCTGGGCGCCTGACCCAGCAGCAGGTCGTCAGACCAGTTTTCAGAAGAGCGAACTCCACATCCCATTTCTTGTTCAGGAGTTTCTCAGCTTAGTTTAGCTGCTTGCCAGCAAGGCTCACCTCAGTTTGAGACAGCCCTGGTGCATGATCTGAGCAAAGAGAAGCTCCAGAGGCGGTGGTACCGCTCCGTCTCCAGCCCCAGTGGAGAACCTGCGAGCTGGGCACCAGCCAAGGCAACATCCCCCTGCCCCTGCCACGGGCCTTGAAGTGAGCTAGCGAGCAGAGAGCCATCTCCTGAATGTTTGTCCCTGAAACTCATATTTTTGGTGATGTGAGACACGTCCAAGCCTCTGATGCCGCAGCCCACGCAGCTTCTGTCCGCAGTGTGAAGCAGGAGTGTCCTCTGGGAGCTCACTGGTTAACACCGAAAGAAGTGGATTTAAGGTGAAAAGCCGTTTGTCGTCAGTGGCAGTGTGCTGTTTGGCAAGCTAAAAATCCATTTGTGCGTTTCCTGGTAGGAAACAAAAAGCGAAGCTAATTCTCAGCTGTGCTACATCTGTACAACTGCTCTCAGTGGTGTTCTGCTCCTCTCTGGGAGGTCGCCGTTTGCTGTCAAGAGCCTCATCTCGCTCAAAGCGCTCGGCATTGCTGCAGAGGTATTGGAAGGGCCTGACTCGCCTTTTACGTGCTCTGCGACAAGAAAGCTTTTCATCTGTTCATGCTCCAAAAGTAACGTTCAGAAAAGAGCAGTGGGGTGTCAGGTACCGAAGAGTCAGCAGGGAAGGACGGTGGTGCTGCCAGAGCCCACGACGCTGCGAGACCAGCGGGTGCCTGGCGTCTGGCAGAGAGCTGTGGGGCCCGGGACCGTGGATTCCGTGGGGTGGCGGTGGTGCGGTAATTGTGCACCAGTGATGGTCAAGGCTTGCAAAATATTTTACTAATGCATCATTTTCAAGCCTTTCTGAAATGTTTTGCTTTTTTAGGTTACTCATGAGAAAGCTTGGGATCGTTACAATTTCATTAGGAATCAACGCAGAGTCTTGATCTTAAATTGGACTCAGGCCCGGAAAGCCTTTCTGCTTAAGGCAGCGACGGCTGTTGCTGAAGCCGCTGCTGCTCAGGAGGCAGAAGAAGTATTGGCCAGCAGCAGACAAAAGCAACAGGAGATCTGTGCTGAGCTGAAAGCCAAGGTAGGCTCAGTTATTAATCTGCCTCACGCAAATGTGGTTTTCACTGCCAAATTCAAAATGCACGTCAGCAAAAACTGCTTTAAAAATCACAGTTCTTAAATGAATTAAAACTAACTGAGGTAATTGTCACAACGCTATTCTTACCAGCCTGATCGAATCACTTTGAGCAGTGTAAAAAAGAAAAGACTCATACAAAAGGGCAAACTGTGATCTGCTGACAGAGGTCAGTAGTTTGTGAGGCTTGGCTTGCAAACGGCTTGGAGACGCTCCGTTTCACTACCCTTAGGGATTCTTGTTCTCTTTCTACCAGCTCTTGAACTTAGTTTGTCTCTTTTTGGTTAAGAATTTGGTTACCTGGCACATCTTAGGCCTTACCATGAGTTTCGTACTGTGGGTACAGTCTCTGTACAAACTGTGATCACGTGTACTGTGGTGCATTCTGAGCACATCTCAGTGTGAAGTGGTATTCCTGTGCTGGAAGAACAAGATCTGCTTTGCTGGTTTGAACCTGAGAGGCTGCAAGCCAGCCACCAGGAGCTGAGGTCTGGCACCGTACCCTGTCTGTTCCTTTCTAACCCTGGCAGATCACAAGATAGTGGTGTTTGGTTTGTGCCTTCCCACAATGAAGTGGGCTTAATTCCCACACTGTGTGAGGCTGATGTCGTAATTACTTTTAACTCCAGAATCTTCTGAAGTGGCAGTGAAACGTGTTCCATTCATCATCGCAGTCAGCAGCCTTTTAGGCTAATGCTAGTCTGTTCTCAGAGAAATAACAGGCACCTGTCTTCCCTTCTGTTTACTTCAGGCTGTAGGAAGCATTCTTAAAAATTGATCCCATGACTTTTGTCCTTGTTATGGAGGTTTCACAATATTCTGAAAGGTGATTTGCTGTGTGAAGAAGCAAAAAAGACTCAAAAACAACCAAAAAAAGCAAACGAAGCTTGTTTTTCTGAGAGAATAAAATACCATAGGAGGAGCCTGGAGACAAGAGGAAAGTATTAAAATGTTGATGCCTAAGGCATTTGTAGGGGGAAACACATTTCTGGGCACTAAAGGCATTTGTTTGAACCGCTCTCTGCGATTTTCCCCTTGCACAGAAGTTAACATATGAAAGCATGTGTGTCATGTTATTCTTATTTACCAGCGTTACCCTTGAGCCCCAACTTTTTCATGAAATACAACAGCTGAAAACCACAGTAACCCTGAACTGTGATTAGGATTTTTGATAGTGAGGCTAGTTTTTCACTGTAAGAATAATACAGAGGTCTGCCCTCCCCGTTCCTGGAGTCTGCTGCCATAGGAAGGTTTGAATCCGAACTTCAGGGTCAGCTTCAGGGTCAGAAACTGCCTGGGCTTGACTTCGGCGCTGGTGACAGACTTCCCTGGCACCCAGTGCTGTGGGGAGCTTCTCCAGAGCTGCTTTTAAGCCCTGGCCCCTCTTTCTGGAATTTCAGTGTTTCTCTTAGCTGCGCTAGTAGAGGTGGAAGGGCTTTTATTCCAGAGCTGTGAATTTGATAAGCCAGTCTTTTTTTCCCTCAAAAAATAACAAGAAAATGTTACGTTGCCTCTGTGTATCTGAAGATTCTCGCTGATGCCTTGAACATTGCCTCAAAGCCTTTATTTCCTGACCTCCTGTTTCCAGTAACCTGGAACTGTTTGAAACTTGAACCTATGAGGCCTATACTTCTCAAAGGCTGCTTTCAAAGGTGACGTTGTTTTTTTTGTTTGTTTTGTTTTTTTGTTTTTTTTTTTTTTTTAAAGTTGAAAGTCTGTTCAAAACCAATCCACCTGTTTCCCAGAAGGGGGGGGATCGAGAAGGTACGGTTTCTCCTCAAAGAAGGGCATCGCGGTGACCGGCTTTTGATCGGCCCTGCGGCTGAGGGGGCTGCAGGGCGGAGGGTGAAGCTGGGCAAGCTGCTTCTGACGGAAATTATCCTGGATGTCCTTGCTGTAGTGGTTTAGCTGGGTTAACGTGCACAGTTTGCATCCTGGGTGTGAGAGGTGCAGGTCTCCTCCGTCACGCCAGCGAGTTTCAGAGAAATCGCAGTATTTGGGACAGCCGTTGTGCGCGGCCGTGGGATGGCTGCGGCACCGCGCCGTGGGGTGCGCGTGTCTGAGCAGTGCTGGGAGACCCATTTCGCACGCAGACGATGCAGAAACATGAAAATCCAAACGGCTTGGTTAACAGCTGCTGGTGGTGGGACGGGGGAAGTCTCTGCCTGTGACACCTTTCTCTTCCAGCCAGTAAAATATTTAGCCAGGTTTTGTAATTTTTCTGTAAAATGTTGTGCTGCTTGGCGTTAGTAGCGTTTTTCAAAAGGGCTTTCTGTGTGTGAAAATCTGTTTGTTCTGAAGTGTAGTACAGATTTAGCAGTGTGAAAGAGAGAGAGAACGTGTGACAGGCTGTGTTTTTCACTATTGTCAGTAATAGCCGGGTAATACCACCTAACGTTGATATGTTCTTCCCGTGGCAGTAACAAACCACGGCACGGCAAACAGAGGAGCGTGTTATTTAAAGCTGGAGCACGTTATTTAGAGCCGTTTGAAATGCTCTAGAAGCCGCTGGGCCATCGGTGAAACCCGGCCTTGTGGCTGCCGAGAGGCGGTGCTGCGGCTGAGGAGGAAAGCGGCGGAGAGGTTACGTGGATGCTGGCGGCAGTTTTACCCGGGGAGTGGACTTTTAAATTTTTATTCCACATTCCCTCTCACAGAAGGTCAATGTCTGCCCTTAGCAGAAATCAGTCTCTGAGGGGGAATTTTGAAACGGCTCAGGAAGCTCGGGTGAAACGAATCGTGGGGCCAGGCGGGAGACGTCTGAATGGAGCGGCGTGCCCTGGGCAGCGCCAGCGAGGGCGTCAGCGCGTGCGCGCGGCAGGGACGCGCCTCAGGGCCCCGTTCGCCCGGGGCAGGGAGAGAACGCGGTCGGGGGGAAATGCACCGCAGGTGAGTGGTGCAGAATCGCTCGTGGTGCGTTTTAGGTACTTGGAAGTACATGGTTTTGTTTTGTTTTTTTTTTTGAACAAAATGTCAATAACCTTAGGGAAGTGCTGTCTCTCCTTATCCAGCATGCAGTCAAATCACTGGTTTGGATGTCTTGACTGCCATACAAGATCAACATTATGCAACTGCAACCGATTTTTTTTTTTTTTTTTTTTTATTTTTT
>VXAV01013242.1:0-18882 GCA_013399715.1 Alectura lathami | reverse complement strand
TTTTTTGTTTTGGCTTTCTCACAAGAGAAATGAGCAGAGAGCTCGCCTCAGACCCCAGCTGGTGTAACCTCTGCTGCTCCACGATGCTTTGAGTTTCCTAATATTTGTTTCCTTCCCTCCTCTTGTGCTTGGCTGTTCATGCTGGTTTCTGTGCCCGTCCTAACCTTGTGTAAGCTCTGATCACCAGGACCAACACTTCTGCATCCTTCTTTAATCCTGTGTTCCTGCTTTGCATAAGCAGTTTGCCAGCACGTGATGATTTGATTTTCCTGGCAGCGCACTTAGTTCTCACTTTTCTTTATCAGTTGATTTACTGCTTCTAGGCAGAAGACAAATAGTTTGCACTTTGTACTCTTAAATCAAAGCAGAATGGAAAGGACTGGTTTAATCATATTTTATTCCAACCCCACTTATCTGTATCACCTATTGCTTAGCCCTGTCAAGAGTGATATGTCTGCAATATCCTATCTGTGGTGTTTGCTCACCACAGTTCCACAGGTTTTGCTTATTCATGATTCCAGCATGTTTTATAACAGAGCTGTGAGGTCTCTGAGCAGTTCATCACTGCTCTGGTGGCTGAAACAATGAGACAGTTTAGTTGGGAACAGCAATTCGACAGTAGTTTGCCTTTCCGTTTAAACCTCGACAGTTTTAATATGATCTCCAAGCTAGATCTTCAGGCAGCGTGATGGTTGCACACATTCTTAACACTAAACGCGTATGCAGCTGGGAAGCTTGACAGCTATTTTACCTGACACAGCCAAAATATGTGGACTACTGGTTATTTTAGCACAGGCTCATACCGTGTTGAATCTGGGTCTGCATGAAAATGTGGCTTTGTATTTCTGATTTGAGTTCGACTGGCAATGGATTCTGAAGCAGGAACTGAAGGAACTTATATGCAAATATTTAATATGCATATATTTAAAGTATCTTTCTTAGGTGATGTAGTTCTCTTATCTTAGATGAAAACAAATACTTGGACCATTTTTTTCAACTAGACTTTGAACTGAATTGATCGAGCTTCATGAACATACCTCCATAATACTTTGGATAATCCACCTGGAGACTAACAGTCCGTTCCCTTCATAGTCAAAACATACTGACCTATTAACACCATTTCCGTACAGCCTGACAGTGCAAAATGTTTCAGATCTCAGAGTACTACAGGGTGAAAAATTTAGATCTGAAGACTAAACCAAATGAGTTGGCGTTACTATGTGAATACATCTGAGGTGCGTTCAAATTGATTCCCGTGAGAAGAGAAGCCTCTGACAGAGGCAGACAGTGATGGGCTGTTTTTCCATTGCTTTTTTCTTGAACTGTATTTGAGCTGACGTGCTGTCTGTAGCAGAGCTCACCTTTAAGCAGAGCTGGGTCTTCAACCTGAAGCACGCCAGAGCTTTCTGCTCTGTCATACTGATCCGCTTATAGCAATAAAATGATTGAAGATATCCTTTATTGGATCAGCTGGAAAGCATTGTTGGTGTAATTTTCATTTTCCTTCTTGCCTGTTGCCAGCCTATGAAATGATTTATAATGGCCTGAGCAGTACTGCATAAGGCTGTGAGCGGTTTCTTCAGAATTTTCCTTTTCTTTTACTGGAATGCAGCCACACAAATGACCCTTGGTGTTTCTAGCTTGTTTGCTATTTTATTGCCTGTGAATCAAGCAAGAGAAGGGCTTGTGTGTTCAACTTCAAGGGCTTAGGCTCAGGACGAGATTCTATGGCATCACTTAGCACTGTGGTCCCTTGGAGGGGACTAAGCTAAATTGAATTGCATCCTTCCCAAGGCTAAAGCCAGCATCAGAGTCCTGGGTGAGCAAGGCTTTCTCCACAATTCAGTTAAAAATCACTTCTTATTTTGACCACCAAATTTTATTACGTACAAATTCCTTCTCAGCGGTCTAAGGAAATTATTATAGTCCAAACTACTGCGTTATTAAGATAAAATACAACTTTCAATTCAGTCAGCTAATTGAATTATTGGCCACCTCAGCCAGCGAGCTATTGTGTGAATCAGCATGGAAGTGATTCATGCTGAACCACTGCTGGATGGCTGGAGAGGCAACCCGAAGGATGCGTGCGCTCTGAGCATCAAAACCTGATTTTATTTAACCAGTGAGTACAGAAACGTTTGTTCTACAGGTTTGGCTTGCCCAGTCAATAACACCCTCCTCCCCTTACTGCTTGGTTCTTAGGCATTATTCAGGCTGAGCCTGTTTGAGTGCCGTGGGAATTGCTGAAGCCCCAGCTTGCTAGGCTAAGTGCACCTGGTGGTACTTTGCTGTTGTATCGCTCGTATAGTCCACTAGTGAAATGGAAGGTTTCTCCTTCCAAAACAACAACAACGAACGTAAAGGTTAAAACATCTAGTAATCCGCTGTAATCTTGGGGAGAAGGGCCATGGGATATTCAGAGACGAGCTCAGAGCCTGGTTTGCAGCTCGCGGTACGGGGGCCAGCCTGCCCAAAGCTTGAGCTGCTCTGCTCAGGGGGAGGCAGCAGCCGAGACCAATGCTTTTGTTCAGTAGCAGAGAATATTGGGTGGTACGGGCAGCTGGTGCACTGCCTGTCAGGCCAAGTTGGGGCAGAAAAGCAGCTTGAACCCCTCTGAAAGCACGAGGATTTTGGGAGATACAGCTGTTGACTACCTCCTGTGCTCTCCAGAAGCGAGACCTGCTCTAAAACTCAGGAAGCCAACAGGCTTTTCCTGGTGTCCTTAACTCTCACTGTGCCATTAAACTGCTATTCTTCGCTTGCTGCTTTTCTTACTATATTTGTTTTTAAGACCGATGCTGCTTCAGAGTCATGTCTTCCTTCCTATCACGGAGACCTTCCCGAGTGTTTAAAGACGGGATTCATCCTTTGCAGCCTGCCTTTGCCTTAGCCTGCTTGCCTTATACGTGAAGGAAACATCTTCTCGTGATGCCTGTCTTTCCCCGTCAGTTATGGAGTGTCAGCCACACAGCGCTGCTACAGCTGTCGTCGGGCTGAAAAATGCCTGCTCTGTCCAAATGGATGTAGCTGTGACAGAATAACGGTGGGAATTGTGGGTGGACCTGCAAGTTATTCTGCCCTTCACAGGAATCTTTCTAACTTGCGCCTATTGCAGCCGTTCTTCCTTCTTTGTCAGGAAGCAATTTTACCTGCAGGCTTCATTGCTGTTTTGTGCTTACCGCCTTTGGAAATAATAGCGGGATTATGGAAATCTCAGTTAGGAGATGGTAGTTCTGAACATTATCTGTTTGGTTTGGTTTCTTCCAGAGCACACTTAAAGGATGTATAGAAATAATTTTTAGTCTTAAAGCTCAAACTGTCTTGTTAGATTGTTGCTTTTGAGTGAAGAAATGGTTTGACGTTGACTTTTTTTCTTTTACACCAGTATCCAAGTTTTTAGTGTCAGTTTGATTTGACAAGAACTGAGATCTGCCTTTATTACTTTCAGGCTACTGACAGTGCAGTGTCTGTGACACACAGGGTGAGTTCCACATGCTTCTGACTGAGATTACCCCACTTAACACTGACTTTTCCCTGCATATCTCTTGAGTGCTGTGCCAAGCTGACTCCAAATGGAATGAATGCTGGTGAAGATGTACGGAAATTTACCGGTAATGCAAAGTGTGTTCCTGTGCGTGAAGCAAATCTCCAGTAAAACCTGTAGTAACTACCTGTGTAAAACATATATTGGAAAGTCAGGTGACGTGCACTAAGCATGCAGGCTGGGATGTGTGTGAGCAGGTGAGGCGTGCTTTGAGCCAGGCTGGCCAGGTGTAAGCCCTCCTGCTCCTGGGTGCTGCTGCTGGCTGGAGTCACCTGTATGGCATCACCTCACTGCTGGGTGCCTATCAGGAGCAGAAGAAGAGCAGAAGTCAAGTCTAGTGCTAATAACCTTACTGGGGATCCAGCAGTGAATAATTTGCAGATTAATGTGTGAAGACAGCCCATGCAAGCAGCAGTAAAGGAGAGCAATGCCTAGTTAAACGCCCCGCTTCTCATTCCCTGGCTGTTTTTCCCATAGAAGCATCCTCTAGGCTCCCTGCCTCATTGATTCACCGTCTATTTGCAAATCACATTTGAAAACATATTTCTTCTTCAGTGGTTATAGAGCCTAATTTCTTTTTTTTCCTCTGCCATTATTATAACTTTATATCCATATTATGCAATTCTGTAAATCACTGTGGGAAGTACTTTTTGTGAATTACACTATGTGGAATAAAGGTATGTTGCTCTGAGCTGCCTAAGTAATTTATCTGTAAATTCTGGGTTCAGCATCCTTCACACAGGGTCAGATACTGGGCAGGAGCAAATGCTGTGTGGAGCCATCCACGTGTGCCAAACGGGCTGGAATCACGTTGTCGTTGGGCTGCACTTGAGGTGGGGGGGGTTACTCTGGCTGGTGTGGGGATGGGGTGAAAGATTTTGCTTTCGGAATGACGAACAGATGCAGGTTGCTACCAGGTCTTTGAAGGTGTGACTGACGGTGTTAAGTGAGAGTCAAGGGAGGAAGTGTCTCTTCAGCAGCACGGGAGCCTACAGTAGGCGTTGCCTGTTGTGTATGAATTCTCATTTGAAATTGTTTGGAGGCAGATATTTCAGAAATCGGGCTCCACTGGCACGCAGCGCTCACAGAAACCTATGGGTCACAAGGCACAGCTGACTCCAAGTCACATGGCATGGAGTCACTTCCTGTTGGATGATTGGTCAAGGACGTGTGTGTTACAAACACTGCAGGCTGGGACCCGGAAAGTGTTGTGTTTTTCTTTTGGGGGTAAGGGTGGGGTGTAAGATGATTAATCTGACAAGTTCCACTTTACATGCAGCTATTTAACTGAATTGCAGCGTCAGTTATGTTCAATCTGACTTTGGATGTCTGTGATCAGACACGCTCACTTCCTTTGTTTAACCAGAAGATAAATATTTTATTAAAAATACTAGACATTCTGGGTACCTCGGGTACCCTTTGTCTATGGATACACCTATACATGCATTTAGTTACATTTGTGTCTGAAAATAATATATCTTTGAGTATGTTTTTTATGTTGATGGTAAACAAACAAACAAAAAAACCCACCAACATAAAACCTGCTACCCCTCTAATTACGGAAAGCAAAGTTCAAGAACCTACCAGTGACTGCCTTGCTGCCAGACAGGCTGCTTGATGTAGGAAACGTTTAACGCATTCAGTGCTTGTGACTGCGTAGTCATCCTGATTCCTTAGTGACAAAATTTGCAACAGAAAAATGTGCAATATATCGTGGACCTTCAATTATTTTTTTTTTTACGATTTTGCTTTGTTTTAATGGAAACAATCAGCCCATTTGAATAGGCAAAAGGAGTTTCTTCTGTTTGTTATAAGATAGAGATGAGGCCTTCAGGGTGTTAATTAAAAAATAAAAAATAATAATTAAAAAAAAAGCATCACTGCACAGTCTTGGGCTTTCCCAGCCTTCAGCAATTTGCAGCTCTGGGATTTCCCAGTCCTCCAGCCTTCCTTTTAATGTTCCCCTTAGCTACAGGAACAGGCAGGTTTTATCTCTCCACCTTTTTTCACCTTGATCTTGACCCAGAAAGGCAATTATTTAAAATTCCAAGGACCCATTAATCTTTGACATCCTCGAAGAAGACAGAGCACATCGGCTGCTTTCACAATGCAGACATCCATCTTGTCAGCAATGGTCTGGGATCAAAAGGTTACAGGTGAATGAGGAGCCAATAACGATTTATGGAGCTATTTGTGCCATTGAGATCTCTCTTCAGCAGGGGCTGATTCCTTGTGAAACACATCTGGAGTTTTGCCTGTGTTGTGGTTTTGTTTGTTACAGGCTAGATGTAAATTCAAGCCAGTCTTGGGGTGAAAACAACTTTACATCTGGAATTCATGTTAATGCATGTCAATCCAGGCACAAAACATGGCATGTAGGAGGACAGTTTTCCTTGTCTGATGGTCCCACACTGTTTCTCTGATTACAGCAATGAATTAGAAAGAAAAAATTTCCATGTGTTAGGTTTTCTTTGGCAGATGAGTGCACTTTTTCTTTTTTTTCCCCTTTACAGACCAGACTGAAGGATGTATTTGATCACCAGGAGTTAATTATTTAAGAGGAAAAGGAGGATTCATTTCAAAAGCAGATGGTTCTTAACGTTCACAGCAGACTGGCAGCAAGGCAGTTTTCCTCAGACTCTCTGGACCTCTATCAATATACGTATGAGTAACAAATGAGAATAAATAATGGAAAGAACATTACATTGTTCTTGTTTTGTTTCTGCTCTTCCTGAGAGAATAATACAGTCTTGTCTTACCAGTCACCAAAGGAAAGAAGAGTGAGAGGGTGAAGTTCTGGGATTTGTTTCTGGGTCTGCATGGTTTACGGATTCACATGCCATGTTGAATCGGTTCACCAAATTAAGCCTTTTCTATGGGGAGCAATGCAAGCTAGTAAACTAAATTTTTTGTTGTTGTCTCATCTTGCACAAAATAATGCACAAACCATATTTAGTTTAACAAGACATAAATGAAATGTCTTTACAGAGTGTAGTGATCTAATACTTCTTCAGTTATGGAAACCATGTTAAGTGTAGGGGGAAAAAACAGCTAACACGTGTGCCGCTTCTGGTCTGCTCTGAGGCTGGGAGCGCTGATGCGCTTCCATGGGCCTTGGATAAAGCCTCAAATTCAGGGCACTCCACGTGAGTTTTGAGTCTTACAGAGCTTTTACTTCAAACTTCATTAAGAAATAACCATTCTAGGCAGAGCTCTGACCAGCTGGCATGTTGGCTACCAACCCTTTCAGAAACAGCATTTAAGGGCTTTCACGTGTTTGCAAACCAACTATTCTTGGTACGTGTGAGCTTTCCTTCCCTCCTCCTCCCATCCTACTTTGTGCATAAAAATACCAGACTGTTAATCCCAGAAAACACTGATGCATTTTGAACATTTCCTTCAAAACTACTTGTACTGCAAATTTTACCTAAAGAATTATTGCCCCCCTTTTCTGATGCAATGTACAGAAATTACCCAGAGAAAGCTCCTTGTGAAAATCTTAGGAAGTGGGAAAAAATTAAGCTTTGGAGGCTGTAGTTGTAACTGTGCAATGGGATGGGCCTTTCTTTCGTTCTTTTGGAAACACCCCAGTAAGATAAAGTTGTTAGAACACTAATACATTCATTTCTGAGTAAAATCATCTGCCATGTACCCTTCTGATCGCACTTCAGTGTGTATTTCAGTTATTTTAAACCTGAACAGCAGCATGATCTGTTGTTGTTGCATGCTTTATTATGTGCCTTGGACACCTTCAGTGTATACAAAGTGCAGCATGCTAAACGGGGTTTCCTATTTAAATTCACTCGTAACAATATTAAACCGAGTTCCAAAGGAATGACTTTTCTCAAAATCAGTCTGATGGCTTCTCTGAAATTCTATACTACCATTTTGCTAGTATAAAGGATTTTGTTTACCTTTGCTTGGGCTTTTATCTGTCCAAATCTTTTTGAGGCTTCTTGCATTTATAGGCATAGTTGGCTGTGCAATCTCTTTGGGAAAATTTCAAGTACTTTTGAAAATTACTTGTCTACCTGCCACAAGTGTACCAGTCAGCTCAAATTCAGTTATTTACATTTTTCCATACCCACAATGCTCCTGCGCTGTGGGGAGGGAATCTTGGAATCAGCTCTGGCCTCTGACCCAAGCCATGCCAGTCCTCTCCCAAACCCAGGTGCCAAATTTCTGGTTCTGATTCACGTGCCTGGTTCCAGTGCATGGCCGGTTTGTCTCTGCACACACGTAATGGGCTGGAGTGTGGCTTGGGGGTTTGGGTGCGGTTCTTCCTAACTGGTCAAGCATCTGCTTTTGCTGAAACCAGCCCAAATCTTTCTGCAGATACAATAGCGAGAAAAGTCCAATCTGGGCTGAATGCCATCTAGGCACTACGCTTAAGTAATAAGTGCAATTATCTTGCTAATAAGCACCAACTTTGAATTAAGCTTCAGTTTATAGATATATAGGATGCTTAAATGTTAAGTAGAATTAATTGAAATCCAAACGAAGGTCTGACACATGCCAAGGTACAGTAATAAATAATGTGCATGCTTTCAGTGTTGTGGTTACCTCACTTTCTGTTAGAATTCAGTATTAACCTTAACTCAGCAAGGAAACATGACATTAAAGCTGTGACAGTTTTGAATAAACAAATATTCTCCACTTAAAATAATAGCCATCAAACCAAATAGTAAGATACAGACACGTTAGTACAGAATTTATGTATAGTCCTCAAGTCTGTACAAAAAAGATTCACTCCACTGCCATGTGCGCTGCTGGAATGCTTTGTTCACACACCCGGCTGGTGAGTTCTTTGATTTTGGGTCATGTCTGCAGGTTAAAATTCTGTTTCATACTCTTTTCAGTGGATCTCTACCACTATTTTATGCATACGTTTCTTTGTCAAATTTTGGTTGTTCTAATGCCTGTTTTCTGAGTCACCTTTTCTCTCTCAACAGAGGTACCAAGACTTAGTCCCGCTAAAACACTGAACACAGAGGAGCATCATTACTCATTTTTAAGTAGTCTTAATCTTCTCTTTCCATCTGTTGCTATAGGTTGTACCAGTCCTTTGAGCATCACTAAACATTTGAAGTTGTTTATGAAGTGTGATCCCAACAGATCCTGCATGAGAAAAAAATGCATTATTCATTTTGAACAATGTGGAGACAGAGTTAATGTGTAGTTTAGATACCTAAATAGGCTACAAACCTACTGCCAGCTGTTTTATTTGAAAGCGTTTTCCTGTGTTGTCCCTGTCCTATGCTAGTGTCGTGCAGGTCTCAAAAGGAAGAGAAGAGGGTAAGATTTATCTTTCTATGCTTCTTTGCCTTTTAGATAAGGGAGTTTTAATTCCATTTCTGTCAAATGTTCTGATGGGTGTTCCTCTTGCAAACCTTTGTAAATAGTTTTCAACATCTGTGCAGCATTCACCTGCCTGGTGTTTTCCTTTTAAGTTTTGGTCTTAATTAGGATCCATGTAGACAGTTATTTAGTTTGTTGTGCCGAGCGGCAGCAGAGCAGAATGCTCCCTCCCATGGAGGCAGGCTCTGGAGGGACTTGTGGGCAGGCAGCTCTGTGAAGACCCTTGTCAATCACAAGCAATTTCCCTTTAAATCATTGATTTTTTTGAATCAAATATTAAATAATCGAGGCGGTGGGGAGATGCGTGGCACCGCTGCCATCTGTGTGCTTCTGCAGTGACGCTAGTCGGGCTCTCCTGCCAGCTAGCTCTTCCCCACAGACTCCCCTTAAAGAGAATTTTCTAGTTCGAAGGCTCTGCAGGAATCCAAGTGCAGCTCGGCCACCCCGTCAGCAATCCCTCTGCGAGGGGTGGGCTGCCGACACCCCCAGCTCTGCAACTGCAGCACAGCTCTGTGCGAAGGGGAGGTCCCATCCCCTTGGGATCTCTGCCGTGGGTGGAGAGGCGAGGGACACTCCTCTTCTTCTCTGCATCCTGACAGTTCCTCGAGGTTTTCGTTTTGGTTTGGTTTGCTGCTTGTATGTTACTGTTCCTTTGTTTGCTGCATGCCCTCATGCACGAGCATGCTTTCCTCTCCCACTTTGTTTTCCCCCTGTGCCTGGCCAGTACGTGCAGGGCTTTTCCTTCTTCCAAACCATTACTTTAGCTCAAGCTGCAGCATACTGGAGCAGCCCATGGCCAACACTGTGCCCTAGCTTGGAGGCCCGTCCAGAGGGCTGCCGGCACATACAAGCACCGCTGTCTGCAGGCCTGGAGGGGGCTTCCCAGTCATCACGGCTTGTCAGGAAGGGAGTTCACTTGGGCTTCACGTGGGCTTGTTCCAGCTTAGAAATGCATCATGGTTTTCTGTTGGTATGGATGTTCAGAACAAAAATTGTGACGATGTACAAAATGCCACCTGGAATCGATAACTTCTGCTCTACAGCCTAGAAAAGAGTAGATGAGGACAGCATAGTTGAACAGCACTGTGCTGAAAGAGGATGGAGCAGTGAAACAGAAGGCTGAAGGTACAACACCGCAACACTGCAAAAAGAGCAGAATGACACAAATCTAACCTCGTGCCTGCCCCTGTGCAGAGGCACCAGCAGGACAAACGCGAGGGCAGGTGCAGCTGAGCAGGGAGCGCTGCGCCAGCAGCCGCTGCCGGTCCCCATGTGCTGGGGCTCCCAGGGCAGTCACAGAGGTGTCCTCACTCCTCCTGCCTTTGGCTGCTTTTAGTAGAGGGGGTTACGCCAGTCTGCAGGAAGCAGCTGTGCTTTTTACGGAGAGTTACATTTTTATCCTTAAAATTTGGGGTAGGCTGGCTACGATCACCAATACAGTTGTTTCTTTCTGATTAATTTTATTAGATTGATTAGAACCTAGTATTCCCAACCTGTTCATGCGGAAGAAAAAGGTTTAGTTTGGCATGACTTGTTCTACTCAATAAAAGTTTTACATGTAGCTTTAAGGATCAAGCAGCTTTAAAGATCATGTTATCTGATGACCATTGTGTTATTGTGTTAGAACTAGGACATAAAATCATTTAATTACTGCATTTTGTACCTTTGGTGCCTCAGGACATGTTTCCTTTCCGGATCATGAAATCACCACATCCCTAGGCCAATCATAAATTATGAAATATTGCAATTGGGTGTGAGTATCTTGGAGTGGATGTGGGTATTTCAAGTGGGTCCTTACAGAAGGAAAAAAGAAATGTATAGAATTTGCTTTATTGCTTTTTTGGGGTTGTCTTCTTCAAAGGCGACTAATTTATCAGGATCAATATTTGTAGACACAGTAAAGGAGAGTATTTATGGAAAGTGAATTTTAAACTCAAGCATGAATATTAAAGCTGGAAAGCTGAATATGAGTGTATTTTTTTAACTAATGAAGTTATTGTGAGCATTGCACTGCAACTCAAACGTCTGTATGTGCAGCAACACTGAACCCCACTGTGAAATGGGAGAGCAAATGTTAGCATTTAACTGCTCATAAACCACAAATGCCATTTGATGTGGGGGAAGTAATTATGTACAGATACTGTCTAGTAAATCATATATTTAATAACTTTGTATGACCTAGGGAATTTGAGGAGAGAAGAAGATTGCTCATATGCTACTGAATGGCAATCATGTTCATTATTTGTTATTATTTCACTCAAATAATAGCCTCCTTAGTATTATTTTACTTACAGCTTCCATGACTGTACATATTTATCTCAACTATCTGTGCTCATTAAAATAATTATTTTGACCCAGCACAAATAGATTTTGTGCTTATTTGATAGCTTCTTTTAAACTCTGCAAAGAAACAAGCTGTTGAAATGTGGTAGATGTGATTAGAGCAGGAGAGGAACAGAAGCTCCTCTTGGTCCTTCAAATGGTGGCTTACGAGGGGGAAAGCTGATGTGTAGAAAAATGGCAATGTTTCAGATTCGAGTAAAGAATGTGAAAATGGATTGGTAACAACTCAAGCAGCTTCTACTTTCCTTGCATATGGGTGTTATTTTTTTTCCCTGGTTGGTATTCTTTTAGCAGCTGCCAGAAGAGACGCCTTTGGGAGCTGGATAGTTTGACATTTCAGGGGTGATAAAATGGATGTACTTGGTCAGAAAAACTCTAATGCCATCCTCCATCCAACCTGGCCCCCTGCCACTGACAAACAATTTGGATTTTTTTTTTGACAGCTTTGAGGATTTTGTCTGTCTGATTTTTGACAAAGTCAGGATCAGTGTTCCACCAGACTAGCTTATGTCTTATAGCCTTCTCATGGGACTCCTATCACATCTATCAAGGTGGATGAATTCTTTTTATAGATCAGCAACCAAAAGTTTGGGCAACATTTTTTCCCTCTGCAAAAAGAAATAACAGATCAGTCTTCCATTCTACTGGGGATGGGTAGAATTCAAAAGCTTGCCATAGATTATCCAGTATTTTTATTAGCTCTTGGTGAATAGAAAACTCTGTATTTTTTCACCTCTGCAGAAATAAGGATGTTGCTCTTATAATTTTAGTTTCCCTTTGTATTCTACTGTAACACATTGAGATTATTAGTACTGCAGACTTTACTGTAGTTCATCCTTTTTTTTTTTTTTTTGATGTGCTGCTCACACCTCATCACATCATCCAGTCTTTTAGGGTAATTTTTATTTAGTGTCATGCTATTGCTTAATTAGGTGGTTTTGTTCTTTTGAGCCATAGAACTGAGGATCTGTCGGAAGGGAGCCATGGAGGATGTGGGCGTGAGCACGGCCCGGAGCAGGGCCAGCCTCAGCGCAGGGTGAGCTGGGTGGGCTCGGGTCAGGTTTCCCAGGGCCGTGTCCGTGCAGGTTTGGAACACCTCCACGGCCCCACAGCCTGCTCGTGCTTGGTTGTCTTTGCTGTAAAAAAAAAATTCCAGGTTGCAAGCCTGCCTGCCTCAGCCATCCTGGCTCAGCACCATGGTAGGGTTGGCAGCTCCTGGAACCCAGTCATTGGACCCCATGAATACAATTAGAGCATGTATTTTTGCCTTTCCATTTTCTCTAGGCAATATCAGTCTGAAAGACAACCTTCTGCAGAATTTATGATTTCTATTTGTAATTCAGAGCTATTCATTCAATTATGTGTGCCTGGCTTTGTAGGAGTGCAGGAGCTTAAAGGCATCCGTTTCTTAGGCTTGCAGCCACTGCCTTCCCCTAGGATACTTTACCTGGTAATAGGATTTTACTTCTCTCATGCAATCCCCCAGTTAAAGTACACAGGGATGTCAGCCATGTGAAATGCATGTCACACCTCAACAAATGGGCATAAATACTTATTCTACAGAAATGCCAAGAGGCCAAGAAAGGACATGAAAGTT
Organism: Alectura lathami; assembly: GCA_013399715.1. Lineage (NCBI taxonomy): Eukaryota > Metazoa > Chordata > Aves > Galliformes > Megapodiidae > Alectura > Alectura lathami. The sequence continues at coordinate 6,040 of VXAV01013242.1, read as the reverse complement.
CTCTTGCACTAAGGACTGTGAACATGCAGTCCAGACTGACTTGCATGAGAAGTTAAGGCAGAATGCAAAGACAGGCGGCAGAAGGGCTGGAGAAAAAGTGTAGACACCACTGGATAGAGACTCTCATTGGCTTGCAGTGCACTTACCATATCAATATATTGTTACTGCTACAACATATTTACACTTTATATGGATAAATATTTATGAATAGCTCTCATTTTCAGTTTTATTCTAGGAATCGCTGTGACTGAATAAACACCTTTGCATACGTTGTCTCCAGAAGGGCTGTCAACAGGAGACTGCAGCAGCTCTCTGAGCTCATCCAGGGACTTATTGTAATTCCCTGCTCATAGAACTTGCAGGATCAATATCATTATTGTTAATGGCCCTTGCGTGCATGACTCAAGACAAAAGCAGCTGCCAAGCCTTGGATCACATTCAGACGCCCCATCTCAGCACTGTGCTCTTGCCACATGTTCCCAGCTAAGCCTGAGCATGCAGCACGCTGGCCCTGCCTGGTGAATTAGGGGGCTGTATGCCACAAGTAGGCGTCAAGCTGCTTCCACGGGCTCTTTGGAGAGTACAGCTTTATTTCTCACTGTGGCAAACAGTACAGTCAAAGGTCAGTGGAAGAAGTATTGCCCCTTCCTGCAATTGTATGCGTTTCTTGCTTTGAATATCTCAGGGATGCACAAAGGCATTTAGGTGCCCAGGAGTACAGATGAGTTTGTCTTGGGATTTGGATACACAGCTCTGTGTTTGTACTTAACATGTTTTGAAATGTTTCACAGTCTGGCTCTTGAATATTGTATTGCAATTTAAAATGTGTGGTTTGGCTTTAACAGATATACGCGGTTCACGTAAAGATAATATTTTCTTATGAAACCACGTGCCTTTGTGCAATGCAGTTGACAATCTTGATTCACCAGAGTGCCAGAGTACCATAATAATCAGCTGTGTAAAAGTGATTTTATAGTACAAATTGGCTTGCTGGGACTGCAAGAGTATTTTGATTGTTATTTTCTCAGTGGAATAGATTGATGTGACATCTGAAATGACAGTCAGGAATAGAACTGAACTGCCACCTTCATCTCTTAATTAGTAGAAGTAATTCTTTTGAACAAAATATGGTTATCATCAAGTTCATTCTGCCCCAGTGAGATTAAAGAGTGCTTGAATTTAACTTTCTTTTTTTTTTTTTTTTTTTGTCCCAGGGGTGGGATAATCCCTGTAATTACACCGTATTATCCACTGTTATTCATGTATCATCTCCAGTGATAGTGGGATCTTCTGCAGATCACTTTGGCAAGGCTTGTCTGATATATTCAATACGCTTCTCATTCAACAGCTGAAGATTGCTCAAGTGGAAGTTGCTACTTTGAGTGATATAAAACTCCCTTTATTTCTTGCAGAGTATATGAAAATACTGTTAAATTCTGTTTTTTTTTTTTTAACCTTGATATATCAAAAATGTTATAAATACTCGGATTTCAGTATGAATGGAGTTGTAGCAAATTGTTACTCCCATTCATGAATTTAGTAATGAATGTTAAGCAGGTAGAAGTATGTAGCTGGAACATAGCTATAGCGGGGATAGCAGATGTTAAGTGCTGGGTGGCTTGCTGTGCTGCAGGGAGATGGGTGTCAGACTGGGAGAGAAACTCACCTCTCTCCTTTAACTGCCTTGCAGTTTGTCACACGCAATGGCCATGTCTGTCCTGTCCCTACCACATTCATTTTTAATGGCTATTTCTTACTCATTCTTCATCTCCACTTCTTTCTGTAACTGTGTCCTCCAGAACTCGCATTTGGGTTCCCTAATGAGATGGCAGCAGGGACAAAGAGAAGTGCATTCCCCTTTGCTCAGCCAGCGGGAGGAATGGCTCTGGGCCTGCAGATAAGCAGTGAGGTCAGGTTTTCCAGCTATTTGTCTGGCTTACCTGTTACTTCAGTCACGCAAGGCTTTTGTTCAGAGCTGCAGACGTGAGAGTTGTCCTTGAGTAAGTACCGACCCACTCTCCTTGAACATCAGCAGGCAGTCCCACCCATTCTGGCCAAGAATGTTACGATGTCTGGGTTTTCTTGCCAGAGCAACTCCAATCTTTCTAAAACAATCTTTCCATGTATTTGTCCCAGGTCTGGTTCACCCTCCTGCCCCCCCAGCATTTCTGGGGGTACTTGGTCCCACAGCAGGCTGTGGGGCCCCGTGCTTGCAGCCCCACCTGTTAGCAGGAGGCTTGCTCAGAGTTGCGTGTGCTCCATAAAGCAGACAGGAATGGAAAGCTCTTCCTTGATTCCGAGAAGTTCTGTCAAAGAAAACAAGAGTGAGCAAGGCTCTTGAGGAGTGAAGCTAACAAGCATGCCCCTTAAAGGCAATTAAGATAAATTACTTGCGTGATAGCTTGACGCTGCAGCCCGGATCTCTGTATGCCTTGGGATGCAATAAGTTGATTTCTCTCTATTTATTGAGTCTGTAAGTCATCAGTGAACACACAACTGCAATTATTGGCCGCCCTTCCCTTTGTCTCAGAGAAGCTGGTGAAACACATGACTCAGGAGGTCTCCAGTTTCGTTTCAGTCATACATCAGTGACTGCTTGTTTTGCAACAAGCATCAATGATTCTTGGTCTTGGAAATGTGATTGTTTCCCTTACCTCCTACTGCAGGCTGCAAGGCTCTCATCTGTCCCACTTCCCACGCTCATTGTGCGCTCTGTTACCTTCAGCGTTCTTCCAGTGCCTTGGTGGCAGTCAGGGAAATGGTCACATGTGGACCCGTTGGCCACTGACCTTCACCCGGTGCCACCCCGGTGAACTTGGCGCTGCATCTGCTCGCACCAAGCTAAACAGCCAGTCTGACATGTTGCGATTCGTCCCGTGTCTGCGTTGTGTTGGTGGGTTCAGCAATGAATGTTGCTTTTCTGCACACATTAGAGGAAGGTGAAGGGAATAAAGGGGCTTTAATTCTTGAAGGAAGACATGGGAAAGACTGATGCAAACAAGAGATCAAGCTCTGTTTCATGTATGGCTTGTAGACTTTCACATGTTTTACAGAGAGAAAACAAAAAGTCATTTATATTATGAGTTTGTACATAGTATTCCCCACTGAAACCAATGTCTTCTTTTCACAAATGGTGTCACAGTGGCTGATGTAAATTCCTCATGATTGACTGAAAGTATTAAACCCATCCTATGCTGTTGGAATGTCATCAGGTTAAAAAAGATCAAGTATCTCCATTTCAGATGCGAAGACAATGGCTGAGAGAGAGGCTGAACAGCTTTGATGGGGTTTGAAGGTATGCTTTGCATGGAAATAGCAGGGAATAGCTCTAAGTTTTTTTCCCAAGCTCTACTTTCAACCTGGAGATCACAGGTCTCCTCAGGCCCCTCATTTGTCAGCATTCAATTTTTATACATGCTAGTAAACAGATAACTTTTCAACTGTGTGTCATCACAGGTTATCCAATGCACCCGTCACCAGAGTGCATAAGCACTTACTACTGTTTTGTCATGTAAACATGCTCTCCTTTCAGAGATGTCAGTATAGATCTTCTGAATTCTGCTAGCAGAATCACACTGCTGTGAAGTGTGGTGACAGCCCACGAAAAGCACCTCCTGGTAGGGAATTATTCCCTAGAAATATTTTTTGCCAAGTGAAACAGGACTTCACATGTGATGTATCCAGTACATGCATGGAAAAAATCTCTCCTAATGGTGGAACTGAACCGTGCCAGTGTTGGGGAAGCTGTGGGAGTGAGGACTGCTGCAGAAGGCCGCCAGGGGCAGAGCAGCCTCGTCCGAGGTCCCCGCGCTCCACCCGGCTGTGTCAGGATGGGTGCGCACCCCGTCGATGTGCAGAGCACACAGGGTTATTTCTCAAGTACTGGTGTTTTTTCCACTGGACACCTTGGGAGATTAAAGCTTGTGAATCTTCTTTAACCGCTCTGGGGAATGTAGATTTCGGAGGACTTTTATGATTTCTCTAAACCTGTGATCAAATGCCAAATAAACGAGCTAGGAAGCTGTCAAAAACCCTTGCAATGACCATTGAAGAAGGCAGGCTTTCAAGAAGCTTTGGGAGATATCCTGTCACTGCTAGGAAGATGATGCCATGGCACGCTGGTCTCCTCAAAACCCACCAAAGTCTGCTCCTGAGACCACAGCAGTTACAGCCACTGACACACTGGGACTGGGCCATCCCCTGCTCAGCATGAGCTGTGCTGGGGAAATGCCTGCTGAGCCTGGACCATGCCTTCCTGGGTAGCAGGATCGGGCAGATAAGGAAAATGTGCTGTGCCCAGGCTGCTGGGAGGGGCTGATGGCTTTTAGCTGTTGCAGGAGCGCTGCAGAGGGGCCAGCCTGACTGTCCCCAGTTGGATAAATTAGTGCTTTATGCCCTCTTGACTGCTGAGCTTATCGGTGTCTATTGGTAATGCATACACTGGTTTGGAGGAAATTTATCTCATGCAGAGGAAAGACAAGTGGATAATCTTAGAAAAAGGCTTCATCTGTGCTAGCAAATTAGTAAGACTTTGGGCTGGAAATTTGACAGCAAATGTGCTGTCTCCAAATGCAGTCTATAAGTAAACTGAACCTATTAAAGTAAATGGGCTATAAGTCTGTGAACGCAACGTGCGTTTGAGGATCCCACACAGCCCTTGTGCAGGCACAGCTTTCATTCTGTTCGTTCTTCTTCAGCAGTTTCTTCTCTTGATCGCCCCTTCTTGAGCTGCTGTGGATTCAATCCAGTTGTCAGACATCCCATAAACATTAATCGGGTCTCGGGCCAGAAATGAACTTCATCCTTAGGCTGCAGTTCTGTGCTGGTTCAATTTACGAATTAAGCATTGCTGCAGAGAAGCTGTGTGAGCATTGTTGCTGCAGGCAGGGGGCAAAGCAAGCTGGAGGGGTGCAAGCTTTGAGTGCACGGTGGTTATTGTGCAGTAGTGGCCCCGGAAGACTTGCACCCAAGGTGCAAGTGAATGTATTTGCAAGGCTTTTTTTTTTTTTTTTTTTAGTATGGGATCAAGAGCAAATCAACCCATCTACGGTGGGGTGACCTCTAATCCCCTACTTGCAGGAAGGGTTTTGGAGCAGGAATATGGGTTTCAAAGAGCTGCTGTGTTGTTCTTATCCCTCGAATATGAAAGGAAGATCCAGATGTCACAGGTTACTATAATTAAGAAAACGTTAAAATAACCGGTTACTCCTCCTGGAATTAGACTTGCTGCTTTTAAAATTTCATTAGATGAGAATATAAGTCACAGAGAACACATACGTAATCACAACTAGATAGTTCAAAGAGCTCTGTCAAAAGTGGGATGCCCAAAAGTATGACCTACCTTTGCTTCCATTTCAGATTTCCAGGGGGTTATTAAAAATTAAAGATCCCTTTAAGGAGCTTCCCAGAAAACTATTTAAATGTAGGACATAGTGTACCAGCAGGTTACAAACTGAAACAACTTTCATGCATCATATTGTGCTGCAAAGCAATTTCGTTCAAAGTATTTAAAGCATTTCAATTAAGGAAAATAATGATCAAGGACGAACAACATTTTAGTAGCAAAAGTTTAGATTATTTCTATGGTTACTGTGCTGAAGCTGCAGCTAGAATTAAAGTTTTAAGATCCTCGTTACTTTTATTAAAAATTTGATGCTAATGACCAATTTTTCACAGACCAAAATACTCTTTTTGAAGGACAGGGTATAGAAGAGATCTCAAGCTATGAATTAGCTTTATCTGTTTGAAGTCCCTTGCATGTTTCGCTACTTTTACACCAAACATGATGATGGTTTTGACAGTTCTGTGTTTAGATGTTAGAACATCTTGGTTCAAACCACACAGAGACATGCAAGCAGTGACCATATAATGTTTTGGTTTTTTTCTTCCTTTTCATTGATGATAAGCCCCACACTACAAACAGGGATTAGAAGTATGTTAACATACCATCCCACCAGACCTTAATAGCAGGGATCTGAGAGTTTGCTGTGTGCTTGGGGGGACAACATTTGTTGGCTTTTTTTTTTTTTTTTTTTTTTTT
>VXAV01013240.1:0-14973 GCA_013399715.1 Alectura lathami | reverse complement strand
TAAAAAAAAAAAAAAAAAAAAAAAGAGAGAAAGACAGACAGAGCAGGCGAGCGGAGGGTTGAGAAAAAGAGAGAGAATCTTTCTGGTGGAGGTTGGGTAATAAATTACAGGAGCAGCTCTTGGGCTGCCAATTTAACACCATAAATCAAGCCCTGGGTATTACCCAAGTGCTCCCTGTGGAGGGCTGTAGGGTCAGAACGACCACCTTTTCAAATACTGGAAATGAAATCTTCCTAAATGCTGACCAACCTCATCCCTGCCAGAAACAATAATTTATTGCCTTATTAAAGGCCAGGAATCAGGAGAGGACAGCAGGGGAGCGGGGCGGGGGTCATTCTCATGGCCAGTCCCCGAACTCTCAGACCTCCAAGGGACAAAGCAGCCCCCTTCTACCACCCCATAGCCTGTCCCCATTGCGGGATGCCCCCACCTTGGGTGCCCTCCTGCCTGCCACTCTGCAGGGCAGTGGCTTTGAGCCGGCGCCAGCCAGGGACTGGTTCTTCAGTGATGGATTTCGGAGGTCACAGCCCAAGTCATAAATGGTGGAGAAGAGGATTAGAAGAGTGGCGGCTCCGCACGGCTGCTTCCCTCTGGGAGTGGGGAGAGAGGTGGGAGAGGGGCGAGGTTCTGCTGTTGGGGGAGCTTCCAAGGAATGAAGGGGGCTGGCAGTGGCTGCACCTGGGACTGGGGACTGAGGTGCCTGCCTGCGGCCCCAGCTCTGCAAGGAGGGGCCCAGGAGCAGGGGACACCTCCTGCTCTGCCCAGCCCCTGGTGCTCCTGCAGGGACATTGCTGTCCCTTGCTGATGTTCGGTCCCCAGCGGCACTGGGGACAGTGATTCCTCACGTCGATGGCTGCTGTGGGACAAGAGCAGCCAGAGCCTGCAGAGCCCTGCCCCAGCTCACTGAGAGGAAGGTGCTAAGCTGGAGGGGAAGATGAGCTTCCTCTGTCCACTCCAGGCTGCCTATCTGCTGTGTTCCCATATGGGGTGATTTTGTCATAAATTCAGATTTTTCCACTCTACTGAGAACTGACCCAGGTCTGTCAGACCCTCATCTGGGAGGATAATGAGCCCGGGACTCGATGGCCTCTTATCACAGCCTTCCATCAGTACATTGCATTCCCCTCGGTACCAGAAGGCAGCTGCTCTGGGGATGCACTTATCTCCTGCCTGGTGACTTGCTTGAGGGAAGGAGAGACTGCGAGCCTTGTGCTACATCCTGACAAGGTCCCGGTAGCCATAAGTTGGGGCATGGAAGGAAGATTTTAACTGAATTATTTCTCCTACCTCTTCCTAAAAGCCAGGCTCTGTTTGCAGTTGTCACAAGAATTGTCCAAAAATACAATATGAGAAAATAATAAAGAAATCTCCCTGTTGCCATGTCAGGAAGCACTCTTGCTGCACAGATCCAAAGGTCTGAATGCACAGTAGCATGAAACCTTCACTGGTTTAGACGGATTCCTCTGCTTTGTTGGAACAGATGAACTCTGTGAGATTCATTCGGTGTTTGTAAGAGGAATGGGGGGAGCAGAAAAGGGGTTGTTGTTGCTGAAGGAGACGAGCAGGATGAAGCAAGCCAGGTGCCAAGATGCTGCTGACCACAGAAAGTCCTGGTTTAGGGCCACCTATGAGCTAAGTTTTTAATGTCTCCTTAATGTAAACCGTCTGGTTGGGACATCTGGCTGTCAGCGTGTCTTCTCGCGAGCAGCTGTTTGCAGTAACCTGTGGCTTTCATGGAAACTGGGCTCACGAGGACTGCAGTGTGATGTATTTATTACACGGAGGCAATCAACTTCCCTCTTGTCGCTCAGTTTTATGAGCGAACATTTACTGTGAATCTGAGGCTCATTTGATAAACATTTCAAGGTACGAAAATGAATGTTCCCCTGGGACGGAGAACAGCCCGTCAATTAAAATCCTGTTACGAGATGGCCTCCCCTGGCAAACCCTCGCTCACCTCCCGCTACGTCAGTGCCTCTGCTTCTGTCCAAGCTCCCAGAGAAGCTGGGCTGGACGGCAGAGCTCTGCTCTTGTCAGAACCTGGCAGTGGCTGCCGCGGCGTTTATAGATGCTTCCTCTTGGCTGCAAGGCACAAGTGCAGAGCTGGGGCACACGAGCTCTGCTAGGGATCATCTGCCTCGTGAGGAAGGCAGACAGCAGCCAATCGACCACTGGCTGCAGATGGATCTTGGCATGGAGGGGAGCAATACAGGCAATTTAAATGTCACCTTGCAAAGCTGATGGCTCGAGGCAGGTATCAGGGTAGCTAACATCCTGCAGTGAGGGCGCTGGATCTCAAGTAACGGGGGAAATAAGGTTGTGTAAAGAGAGGCTGATGGTCCCCAGGGGCTTAGAGGGAGAGGAACAGTTGGGAAGGACAAACAAGTCTGCAGTGTCATCAGAGAAGGAGGAAAGCGATGGGAAGGAAGAGTGGCTCCATGTCGGGTGCTAATGAGCTATCAAAGAAATTATGAGCAAGGTCATCTCTGTAGGAGGGCAAGCCCCAGGGCAGCCTGGATTTATGCCCAGCAGGGGGGAAACTGCTGTGAAGTGCTGTCATCCTGGTATTATGGACAGATCCTCACTCATGTCCAACAAGCAGACAGGAGTCGAGGGGAGAGAAGGAAAATCTTTTCCAGTTATTCACGGACAGCCTGACCTCACTTCTCCTTCTCTCTGCTCCAGTTTGTCACAGTGTGTTAGATGAGGATGATGGAAGAGCAGCGTCTGCAAAACTTCAAAGCAGGTCAAAGCCATGTGAATCCATTATGAGATCTCAAGATGTCCAGAGGGCTATGGCTACTTCCAAACACTTCTTACTGAGTGAAAGTTTCCCAAGGGGCTACCTCCAGCATAAGGCTGTACAGAGGTAGCAGATGAGGCACTGTGCACTCGTGGCATCCTTGCATTTTGTCAGGGCACCACATGACTGAAATTTAGGAGAGCCTTTCTAGTGCCTACATCATGAATTATTATTTGGGAAAGGAATCTTGGAAATATTTACAGTTTGTACAGCAATCATATTCCACTGTGAGGATAAAGATACGTCAGGTCAGATATAGAGAGAAATAAATAGACAGAAATGCCCTAGAAACATAGTATTTAGTAGAGAAAAGGTTACCACATACAGATGGCTCAGCTGTTGATCCACTCTGATGATCTCAGACGATACTCTACAGACAACAGTAACATTCTGCACAAGTAATCCCCCTAAAGCTGGATGGGGGAGACAGACCTGGAGGTCGCTGACACAGAGGGGCTCCACCAAAGAACACCCAGGAGGGATTCTGCTGCTCCTTGTTGTGGGGCTGTCTGTGTCCTGTGTTCCTCAAATACCTCTGTAGGCTGCTGCTGCCTCCTGACTGCACCTCTGGGTACCTGATGCCTGCAGGCACCACCCTTACCACAGCTGCACTCATGCTCCATCTCCTCCATCACCCTCTCCAGCCACCCTGCAATTAACCCGGGCATCTTTGCACCCTAAGGGAGGCATGGTCTCATCCACCACAGTTTTACAAGTAAAAATATGTGTCCTGGTTTACACACAGCCCATTTGCTCCATCCCTGATTTACACCCTCTGGTCTCCCAGCACCCTGTCGTATAACCTAGTTCAAGCTGGTTTTCCACTGAGCTGCCAGATGTCCCATAAGCATTTATCCAAAGACACAGTAGGACCTGGCAGCCCCAGGGGATGGTCAAGACAAGAAGGGGACTTCTCAGCTACAAGAAGGCAGTGGGGCCGGGAGGATGTAGGGCAAGGGCAGGTACCTGGGCCCCAGCTCGTCCTCGCTGCGCCAGACAAAGTCTCCAAACTTCTCGTAGTGGGAGTTGTAGTGGTGCTGGACTCGGAAGAGCATGGAAGCAGAGACCTCCATCAGTGTGTTGTAGGCCGTCTGCTGCTCCTTCCCGCTGGTGTAGCCATTGTAGAGGTTGTAGATTTTGTCAGCTATCTCTGGAAGGGACCAGGGGACAGGATTTAATAAGCAGAGGGAAGAGGGATGAGCGGAGCCCTCAGCAGGGCTGGCAGGAGGTGCCCAGGATGGCTGCAGGTGCAGCTTGGTTCATTAAACAAGAAGATGCACTTTCTGCCACAGAAAAGGATCTCTTTTCGGAAATGAAAAATGCTCAAAACCCCAGTTCCTTTCTTTTGTTTAGTCTCTCATTTGTGCATTTTTCTGGAAATGTTTATCAATAACACTAAGCAAAGCATTAATCAAAATCTTCTTTTGTGTGCTTTCCAAAACAGAAAGAAAAAAAGGAAACAGGTAGTGTGCCTTCCATTTAGATGAATATTTTAAAATTTAGAAGCAGCAAAATGCTCTGGGAATGAGATGGGAGAACAAATAGGATTGGCTTCAAAAACAGAAAATGCAACTGCACAAGTGGTTGGTGTTTCAGAACCAAACTCAGGGCTCATTGTGCCCCTGTCCCAGTCAGGGCTGTCCCACTGCTTTTGCAGAAGTGATTGCCCTTTTCCAGAGGATGTTTGTTGGTGGGTCCCAAGGCCATGCAAGGCGACAGACACGATGGCATTGAGCTGCACAGGGCCGCAGAGCCACCACTACAAGGCATTTGCAATTTGTCACCCCTTCCCAGCCCAGCATCCCCACGCCTGGGGCTCATTTACGAGAACTCGTGCGCTGGGAGAGGAGACTGGAGGGGGGTTGTGGGTGTGCAATAGATACAGGAAAAGCAAAATTAACAGGAAATGGCTTCTGCTTTGGGAAACAAGGCGCCTGAGCTCTGACCTTCTGCCTTGCCATCATCCACCAGCGGGCAGGCTGTCCGCAGGGTCACTGTGCTCAGCTCCGAGTGTCTCCCTCGCGTGTCCACTGCGTACAGGGTGAACCTGGAAGACAGGAAGGAAAAAAAAGTCTTTATCTCTTGGTCCACGCTAACAGGTTGTTATGGGAACTGGCCTTCATGAGAGAAGGGAAAAATGTGGTCCAGGCTCCCATCGGTCACTTCTGGTATCTCAAGGGGATGTGAGACGTCTCCGGATTAGAACAGGAAAGCACCCAAGCAGAAGAGCCAGGGCCATGGGGGCATGCACCAGGGAGAGCACCACGGGGCTGCAGGCTGCTCCGTGAGCCTGGCGAAGGATGCAAACAGCTCCTGGTGCCCCGACACGCACCCATGCAACACGGCAACGCTGCGGCGCCCGCACCTCCCCGGCAGTAATTCTGCCCTAAGCAGGCTCCGTGCTGACAAGCGACAGCTCGTCCACATCCTGTGAATGGCCCTTGAGGTTGTTTTCTCCCTCATTTCCTCACCAGGGTGGGGCTGCTAGAAGGGTGGGAATGATAATTTCACACTTGAAGCTAATGGAGAGCATCTGACAGTAAAATATGGCTTTTGTGCCGGATGAAGCAGTGAATAAACAGGCTGCGGCTGCACGGGATGCTGAGCTCAGAGCCCTGCTCACAATACCAAAGCTCCAAAACGAGAATGCTTCTTCGCAGCAGGGGTGATAATCTTTGTCCACTCTCCCAAAAGGAGATCTGTTCGTATTTATCCACCCCGAGCCAGGCACGGAAACCGCAGCTGGCTTTGACACAGTGCAGGAGCTGGCGTGGACCCCTCGGAGGACTGAGATTCCTGGAGTTGGGCACCCAGGTCCCAGAAATAACACAGCCCTGCTCCTTATCCTGAGCAGCTCTTGCAAATGAGTGCAGAGAGGGCCATAAAAGCTGCTGCAGCTTAAATGGGATTGAGACCCCGAGGCATGTTTCCTTGGTCCTAACTCCTCAGCATCCCCAGCAGGGACAGAAGCAATCCCTCCCTTTTCCTTACCCCCCAGCTCCAGCTCCCCCTGCTGCGTCCCACAGGCAGCTGATAAGAGCTGACGTTTGCACGGTAGCAATTCCCAGCACCGGACATGCTCTCCCCGAGCAATTAGCATTAGCTCCCTAACAACACTTGCTGACTGAAAGGACGCCAGCAGACTGCCAAGGAGCCCACTTGTGTGCAGGGACAAAGCTGGGGCGGGCAGGAGACGCGCACACTGAGCTCGCCCAAGGAGATGCTATTTAATTCTTCGGCATGACATCATTTTCCTTAATTTACAGGGAACGTTGCTCAGAGTGGGAGCATCTCAGGAAGGATGTCCGCACTGTGCAACTTCACAAGTACCACACACAGGCTGTTCTCCCGCTATAATTAAGGGACAGCAGAGCAATAGGGGAATTCAAATTCAGGGCAAGAGTGTGACTGTGGGGCTTTGCATCGCAGCACAGGGAGCCCCCTTCTCGTCCTTCAGCGGGAGGTGAGAAAGGGGTCTCTGCTGGCAGCTTGGCAGTACGAACTCCTCTCTCTGGATCCAGCAAGCAGCAGCAATAGGGACACCCAGTGTTGAGGGGGAGACCCCAGACACCCTAGGAGTCCTGCAGCCCATCCATCAGTGGGCAATGCTCTTCTTGCTCATCAGCACGAGCACAACAGGCACAAAGGGGGCTCAACGATCGGGTTTCTGCTGCGAGCTGATCTCCGTCCCCATCCTGGGGTCACTTGCTTAGCTGTGTTGGTTGTGTTTTCTTTCATAAATGTGTGAGCACAGCTAATGTGCAACCTCTGCTCTGCCCGTAGCGGCTCAGTCAGGAAGGCTCCATTAGCTTCGAGGTAATCAGTGCCAGAGCACTTCCCTCAAAAACAGCAGACTTTTATCACAGCCATTGTAACAGTCAGCAATTAGTGCCCACATCACCTATTTCACCGCCAGCGGGGTCAGGAGGCAGCATCTCCGCTTGGCAGGGTGCTGGAGAACATCCTCCCTCTGCACGGTGTCAGAGACCTGCCACAGTCCCTTGGGCTGCGCTTTTGCCCTCTGCCAACACGAACAGAAACAAAGTCACCAGGCCACCAAGAGCAAGAGCGTCTCTAATGGTCAGGGCTGGGTTAAAAAACAGATCAACGCACGCAGCCTTCATCTCATCATTTTCTCAGATGAGATTGAAAAAAAAAAAATTAAAGCTTAAATGGGAAAACATTAGAAGCAAAGAGATTTTGATCTGGTCAAAAAAGAATGCTCTACCTCACATGAAACCAGTCCTTTCAAAGATCTTAGGGGAAAGGTTTTTTTTTCCATTCACTCCCAATAAGAGCTGTTTTGGAATCAGCACCAGTAAATGCAGCTCTGGCAGAAGCCAGCAGCCCAAACAGCACACAGCCCTCTGCCCCTCTCCAGGTCCTTCCAGCACGAGATCTCAGGGGGCTTTAATATGAATGATGGTCCAAAAGATCACAGCAGGATTAACAGCTCTGTTTTAGTGATGGTAAACAGAGACATGTGGGGTGAAGCACCTAGTCCAGGAGAGCCGCAGTGACACAGGCAGTTTGCAGATGCAGGAGATGATGGTTTCCCATCTTGCTCTCAAACCACTTGACCACCCAGCCTCTCTGCAGCAAAACACTTCTGCAGCCTGTTAATGGCATTGCACAGAGTGCTAGGGGATTTTTTTTTCCTTTATTCCTGTAAACAGACAATGAGAAGAGAGTGCAGAGATCTGCGGCTCAGCGTACAACCTGCATTAATGGGGCTCCTGCTCGTTGTGTCCAAGAGAAACCCATGGCACGTGTGGACGAGGGGACAGGACCCTCCACACACAGCGCTGGGGGTAAGGCAGCAACTCCACTAACAGCAATGGAGCTGCACCTGCAAGCCAAGTTCCTTTTGGGGAATGTTAAGAAAAACACAGGCCAAAGAGTGGTTCTGAGTGCTTTGCCCAAGGCAGAGCATATCTGAGGTGAAGTCAAAGCCAGGAGCCCAAAGGTCTTGGCCCCACACTCATTTTATAAAACCACCCTGGACAGCCTGGAATGCCATATGGCAGCTCGGACCTGGTAGAGCATCCTCCACAGCCTGGAGGCGGTTTGTGCAGCAATAAACTGTGCTTCCTCATGTTCTCCCTTTGTGCAGCAATAAACTTTCCCTGTGGCGCTTCCTCACCTCCTCCCCGTGTTTCCATGCTCTCCCTGCTGTCCCACAGTAGATCCTCCTTTTCACCAGTGTCCTCAGTACGTGGACACTGCCTTCAGAGGAATACTAAGACATATTTTGCCCAAAGAGGTTCCAAAGAGCATTTCACCACTGCAAGCACATACGCCTTTGGCAGAGAATAGCCCTTCCATGCCTGGAAATGCAGCCACCTCTGCAGCAAAATAGCACATAAAGTCCTATAAAATAATGCTGCTTAAATGTTTACTACTAGATCTAAACCTATTGGGACCAGAAGGAACTTTTAGAGAGAGATAGAAAGCAATTAACATGTGGCCTCATGAATGTCAGCAACACCTTCCTCGCAGATACCCCACCCAAAGTTGGCTAAAGCCTGGATTTTATCACCAGACTCAAGATACTTCTTGGGGGAGGAAGAGAAAGCGGGAAGGGGAGGTTAAGGCTTCAGTTCCTGGAATCCAGTGATTGTGGAAGATTGTCAATTGCATTAAAAAAAAAAAAAAAAAAAAAGAACAATATGTTTCTAGCTTTTCTCAATGCAGAGAAGAAAAAACAAACAAAAAACCAAAATACAAAATTCTAAAGGCAAAAAACCACAAGGCTGAGAATGAAACCCTAGAACATGTTATTTATTTATAGACAACAACGCCGGCTCATAATTTTTTAACTCCCTCTCATGATGCTTGTGATGTTTGAGTGCTTTACTCATGATCCTTATTTGTGGGAAGGGAGATAACGACTTCTGTGCTGACCTTCCTTGCCTTGGCGGCTGATTTTTTCACAAGCGAAAGAGATAGCACAGGCATTTCTGCTCTGCCCTGCACACTGCTGTTCCTGAAGCCTTTGGGCTCGCACAGCTGGTCCATGAGATGCCATACCACAAATGAGCTGCCTGGGCTGCGGGGAAAAGGGTCCAATAAGGAGTGCAATAAACACTCCTGCATCTGCCAAACACCCATGCAAAGCACCCGAGTGCCTACAAGCTGCTGGCTGCATGCAAGCACAACAGCTGTGCGGCAAATCCAGCAGTGCTCAGGGGTCCCCCCACACCGTGTAAATGGGTACAGGGCAGGGACGCTGCTCCAGAGCCCAGCGTCATGCTGAGCTATGGGACCACACTTTCCGAAGTGGTGCAACCATGATGAGCTCTTGCCAGCAGGGCTTGGTGTAAGCATGGCTGATAAGCCCCAGGGCTCTGCTTTGTTGCTAACTCCAGGGCAGAAATTTGCAGCGTGGGTATCGCCACCCATGATGCTGAGCACGGCAATGCAGTTCCTGGCCAGGCTGGTGTCACACGTGTCCTGCTGTCACCTCTCTGCTGGGTCAGAACTCACTCGTGCCGCCCGCACAGCCTGGGTTCTCCAAGCTCACACGCAACTGCGTGGCTGAGGCTGTTCAGCGAGCCGACATAAACACAGCACGCCCTGCTCTGCCAGCGCTTTGCATTTCCCCTTCCAGCTGAAAAGCAGCCTGATGGCCTCCCTTTAAAAAGCCCCCGGTGGAACAGCTCCTGGCAATCCCTGCCTGCTCCCAGCCACCCCGTGACCACAGCACAGGCAGAGGGACCCTGCCAGCAAAGCGCAGGATGGAGCATCAACAAATCCCTGCAAGCAGCCTCCCTGAAAGATTGCTCCTGAGGGTAGGAGAGCCCAGGGGTGCAACAGAGCTGCAGGTGCTGCACCCTCAGCTGCATGCAGTGGGGTCTGCATCGCCCTGGCCCAGCTGTGGCTGCCCAGATGTGGCAGGAAGGAGCCGAGCTGCCCAGCAGCTCTCAGGGATGAGCAGGCAGGGCTCCCTGCCTGCAGCCAGCTGGGCAAGTAGGGAATGGGGGGCGGGGTTCAATGCAATCGTTCCCAATTCAGAAGACACTGCAAGTTTAAAAAAAAAAAAAATCAAGTAAAAATCAAGTGTCTATCTTCTGGGCACCCATTTAAGGCTGACTGGTTGTGCTGCACCTGCTTGTGGTGCCCATTAACGAGGGAACTAGAGACCCCACAGCTTGGAATTTGGGTGAAGCTTTACAAGGCAGTGGACGTTCCCTCGCTGTCTGCCTGGGGCTGGCACTGTCATAAATGCAACAGCAATCAAGAGACCCTCCTCCCACCAGGGTGATGAAGAACAGGTCAGCAGCCCCACACCATGACACTGTGCTGGAGGTCTGCCGTCCTGCACACACACAAGCCTGTCAGTAACCTGTTCACACAATTCACACCTCTTTTTTTCCAGGACAGCAAATGCTGTAAGACTAATCGTTATCCTTCAGCAGACGCCTCCCAACAATACCAGAGCGTGGTTGTCAGATGGAGGGACATAAATGTACCTGCCACAGCGTGCCTCAGGTGTCGGTGCTTTTTGGAAGCGCACAAAGCAGTGTCCATCAAATGCTGCCAGCAGAGGAGGATAATGGGCTGCCCTCCGGGGTGAGATTCTGCATGCTGAAGGAGACCTCTGGGACGGGCAGACCTGGTTTCTGAGGTAGTGGGGACTGGCGAGCATGGCTATGTGCAAGACAGCTGTCCAGCAAGTTACCTTTGCTGGAGTCCTATCAGCTACATGACTTTTGGCACCAGACTACCATCACCACAGGGCACTGGGGCAGCACACCGCTGAACCCCATGCCTTCTTCTCTCTCGTACAGCTTTCCTCCTGCAGCACCCTGCTCCTTGCAGCCAGAAGCAGCAGATAATTGGTGCCGCATCCATTGTAAGCAATCAGGTTTCTATTTCCCCAGAGCACAGCTTGTGCTCAGAGTACATCCATGCAGGAGCAGCTTTACACCATGGAGGCAGAGGGGCTGCTACACTGGACAAAGCTGCTGGTAGGGATGAAACATGGATGAGAGAACATCTCCTCGGCAATGGAGCAGGACTACAAAAAAAAGGATCCAAAAAAAGCAGCCCTGACATGAGATAACATTAACACAGCCGACGTTGCAACCTTGGGGCTTTTGCTACTATGCTCACACCAAGGACCAAGGGAGCTTGGTCTTTTATTAGCTTGAAGCTGCCCAGGAGACCCACAGGATGTCCCACAGGGATGGCTCGCAAATGGTGGAGATGGGACAATGGCAGAAAAAGCAGGATCATTGTGGAATTATGGAGAGGAGGGGGGGAGGTGTTCAGGGTCCAGATTTCTTGGCAGTTGTGTCCTTGCTTTTGTCCCCCTGGCTGTGAGGACAAGGATCAGCAGATGTGCTCACGGAGGCAACGCAGCAAGAAGCGGCCTGGCTCTTCACAGCCTCACTACCAGTACCAGGGCTTGGGGCAAGGTGTCCCCCCTCCACCTGGCAAGGTCCCAGACAGTCCCAGCTCACCCAGGGAGCTTTGGCAGAGCAAAGGACCAGGGGGATGTGGAGCTGAGGCACACAGCTGGTGCTTTTGTCTCTAGCGAAGTAATAGCAGCTTGCATCAGTCTGCCAAGCACCAGGCCCCTGTTCTGCTGGGAGTCACCAGAAGATCCCAAACAAAGGTTGATCCCTTGGACAAAGGTTGAGCGAGGTGCCTCCAGGTCCCCGTGCTGCTGGAACAATTCCCCACAGATGGGAGCTGCAGGCTGCACACCCTGGGGTCAACCCGCTCTGATGCGGAATGTCAGCAAGGGACACTGATGGAAGTGAGCTGTCCTGGGAGGGCTTTCCCCAGGCTCTGCATCCACACCACTGTCACACTGGCACTGCAACGCCCATCACTCCAGCTCCTCACCATACCCTGGCACCCCACTCCTTCTGCACCCTCTCTCCCTCCAGCTGTAATCTATGTCTTTGCTGACCTACAGCCCCTGCCTGTTTCTCTTCCTGAGCCCCAGACACCTCCAGCCTCCTGCCCTGGCTCCACGAGGGTTACAAGCTTAGGGGTAAGCTTGTTTTGCTTGTCTTCTTCACACAGATCTGTAGCTGCGTGGCTTTCAGTCTCATCTGAAATCATAAGCACATAAGCCCTGCATGCAGGGTGGGTCTCCAGAAGGATATGGCTTTGGGTTCCTGCACCTTGGGCTGTCCTGGGAGCGCTGCCTTCCTCCTCCTCTCAGCAGAGCTGCGGCTCAGAAGGCTGCTCAGAAGGAGAAGGGGAATAAATCAAACTCTTCTTCCCATTGTGCCAGGGAGAAAGGAGAAAGAAGAGAGGCCTTGGACCCCTGTGACGAGCTCCACAATGGAAATGTTCGCAGCTCACCATACCAGCCACTTAACCTACAAACGCTCTGCAAAGCTTGGCCATGGCCAGCCCTGGGGAGATGGGGGGAGAGGGAGGTTGTGACCCTTAGCAAACTGGGAAACGTTTGTCCCTCCCAACCTCACAGTCCTTCTAAACAAGAACCAGACACTCCACAGCTTGCTACCCCAGGAGCTCCCCTTGGTGGGGCTTGTTCTCATCCTCCTGGGGGCTTGGCTTCCATCTGGACTGCTGGTTGAAATCCAGCCCAGACTGGTAGCGACATCAAAAGCCAGTGTCATCTGAGGAGTAGTGGGTGGTCCATGTCAAACGAGTTGATGGCTCTCTGTTCTTATATAAGCCACCACAATAGGGCTTCGTGGTCGAGAGCCCGAGAAGAAAGGCAACGGCCGCACTAACTGCCGTGAGCGGAGTGCCCCGGGCCCCGGGGTGGTGGCTCTGGCACATCACCGCCAGCCAGCACGGGGAGGCCACGTGCCCCCTGCCAGCAGAGCCCATCTCCGCTGGGCTTGTGCCCTGGCACTGCCTACCCTCCACGTCAAACAAAGCCGAGCTGAGCCTGACAACAATAAAGGCACACAATGGGGCGGATGGGAGGCGGGGGATGCCTCCGCTCGCATCGCTCGCAAAATCCGAGGCAGGATCCAAATGTGCTGTCCTACAAGCGTGAAGGTCCTTACAACACCCCCACTGTGCCACAAACTCACCAAGAGGGGCTGTGCATGCCAGCAAGCCCGACAGAAGGCAGAAGGATGCCAAATGGGCCCCCAGTCCCCACTGGCCTCTGCCCCGTGTCCCCGGCTGGAGGGACGTGGCAAGTGGCTGGCAGCAGGCGGTAGGTTCTCACAGCTCCAGCAGGGACGGGGTGGTGGTGGGGGAGCGAAACAAATAATAAAAACAAAATCCCAGTAAGCACGTTAGAATTCGTTTGAAGTGCAGGGGAGCTTTCAGGCAGGGTTATGTACATCTCCCAGCCCGGCGTGATTTACACATTCCTTGCAAGCAATGGAATCTTACCCGATTTGAAGTAAAACAGATGTTTTGGGTTTTTCCACCCCCCCCCTCATGTCCCCTTTTAATCATTTCTTTATTGAAATGATGGCCATACGGTCGAGCAGCCCTGAGAGTGAGCCCTGCTACCCCCAGCTGGCCTCCCAGGGGCTGGGCACCCGCTCCCATACCACAGCGCTGCCTCGCTCCTGTGCACAGCACAGGTCGGGTCAGTGAGTGTCTAGAGTCGGTGCTCTACAGGCATCCCTTCTGCAGGCCTCCTCTCTTGCTTTTTGCTCTGTGAGCAAGGATTGCAGCTCCCAGCAGCTTTTCCATGTTAACACCCAGGTCCTTCATCCTGCTCCATGAGCCCAGGTGAGGGCTCCAGCCCTTCTTCCATCAATTCCCAGCCCAGGGGACTCGCTTGATGCGGGACTTGTCTGTGCCCCTGCACCCCAGCACCACAACTCACCCTGGTTGTGATCTATCCTAAGAGCGTTGCTTGAGAAGGGCAGCCTGGATGATGCCCATGAACAACAAGGACAGTGGGAGGGAAGCACAGGAGATGTGATGCTCTCACTCCCCATGCAAAACAGCCCAGAACAGGGGATGGAGTTTCCCTCTTGTTTTCAGCTCTGTGTCATCTCAGACAAGTCACTTTGCCCCTATTTTTGTCCCATTTTTTGTCACCCAGTAAAGACATTTTGGGAAGCAACTTTATATTCCCAGGGGGAAGCCAAGCACTGAGTGCAATGGGGGCTTTTGAGTGCCGGTTGACGCTGTAAAATATCAGTGCAGCCATGTCCTTGAACTCGTAATAATAACTCATGGCTGGTAGCAAACCCATCCAGATCCCCTATCTTTCCTTTTTTCCTCTCTCTCTCTTTTTTTTTTTTTTTCTCCTTCTCCTTTTTCTTTCAAAGCCTGTTGTTATTTCTCAGTACTTCGTTGGTGGCAGGGTGGGAAGGTTTCTGTGACACATTCACGTACCATTGGGACTCACTCCCATTCCCGTCTGGTACACGCGATTGCACAAGAGAGAGAAACAAACGGGGATGAGGAAACGCGTGTTTATGAGAGGCAGCGCTGTCATCGTGAGCAAGGGACCCCCCGCAAGAGAGCCGGCCTGGGAGCCGCTTGAGAGTTTCCATTCTCTCCTAACACTCCATTCATGCCTCGTTTCATACCTCCCCAGGGGCTGTGTGACTGGCCGTGGTCCCACAGCGCGGCGCGGGGCTCCCCCCACTTCTGTGAGATTTGCTGCAAGGGGCGAAAGAGAAGTTGCTGTCTCATAAAGATAATGAATTGAGAAAGAGCAGCACCCTTTGCTGTTGCGTGAGCTCCCTGCTCGCCCATGGCGGCTGCGTGGGTTCTCCCTACAGCACCCTCCCTGTCCACTCCCTGAGCATCTTCCATGCCTGCTCAGCATCCTTCCTGCCTGCTCCCCTTTCCCCAGCCCTCCCCATGAGGAGCTCTTCATTAGCATGGGCCTTCCCCACTCGGCGTGCTGCCTGCGGTCACCACGGTGAGCAGCCTCCTTCCCCGATCGGGAACCCTCCGTGTAATGCAAACCACATTGCTGCCTGATCAGATGCAGTCACCGGTAAATAACCTTGACTGCTGCGGTCTGGAAGAGCAAGGGATCCTGTATCACCACTATTAATGATTTAGGGACACGCATCGTTTGTGGATGACACAGAGAGGTCTCATCCCTCACTAACCCCAGGCCCAGGACAGTCCCTGCAAGTCACTGGGCTGGC
Source organism: Alectura lathami (assembly GCA_013399715.1). Classification (NCBI taxonomy): domain Eukaryota; kingdom Metazoa; phylum Chordata; class Aves; order Galliformes; family Megapodiidae; genus Alectura; species Alectura lathami. Next base: position 99 of record VXAV01013240.1, on the reverse strand, counting down.
CAACACCCTTGCCTGAGGCTGGGACAGCTGCTCTCCTCCTGGCATGTGCTGCAGAGCTCTCAGCAACATGGCTTAGATCCTCCCCCCAAACAGGTGGGG
>VXAV01013236.1:0-15278 GCA_013399715.1 Alectura lathami | reverse complement strand
GTGAGGCCCTGGCACAGGCTGCCCAGAGAAGCTGTGGGTGCGCCAGGCCAGGCTGGACGGGCCCTGGGCAGCCTGATCGGGTGGGGGGCAGCCAGCCCACGGCGAGGGCTAGAGTAGGGTGGCTTTAATGTCCCTTCCAGCCTAAGCCATTCTGTGATTCTATGAAGCACAGCCTGAGCTTGAAGCTCTCATCAGGTGGTGTTTGGTGGATTCAGATCTCTCTTCCTTGCAGGAACTTGTGGTTGGTTTTTCAAGAACCCTCGTAACACACAGAGTGCTTGGAGCTCTTTGTGGAGGACATGGGTCGATCCCTGTTGCTTCAGGCCCTGCCCAAAGAATCTCTTCTCTCAGTTGCTCTTCCACACATCAGATGTCAGCTCTCCTGGTAGCCTGAGGCACCAAAAACTAATGAAGGACCTCCAAGGCATGGGGAGAAGTTAGAGGGACAATTACAAGATGGACAAAATGCTGCGAGGTGCAAAGACACAATTAGGGATGGTAAAAGGGTGCCATTTTTCACAGATGCAAAAATAAATAATAAATAAAAAATATTAGGCGTAGTCCTTGATCTGCCCAGGCACAAAGAAGTGAGCTGGTAGTCAGGCTGTCTGTGCCTTGCTGCAGCCACCCGAGCTGCTCGTCTCCCCGCAGCATGCCAGTCTAATTTCCTCTTGTCCTGTAGGCATTGGGGCTGTTTTACAGGGTTTTTTTTCATTTTTCTAAAAATATTAGTTTCTCTCTGGCATGTCATTACTGCCTCTTTTTTAAGAGTCCTTCTCTTCCTGATGGATCTTCCTATTTTTTGTGCCCGAAGTGAATGTTGTTTCTCATTCTGGGCTGAGTTCGGTTGACTCAAGCTGTCACGGAGATGGATAATGATACATTTTTTGCATCAGCTTTTAATTCTGGAACATGGGTGGAACTCGTCCAAAAAAGAGCCCTACAGTCTTCCTGGCTTCTCAATAGCAGAATGCAAACCTATTGCTGCCGGGGGGGCTGGCGGAGCACAGGGAGCCGTGGGTGCTGGGGGAAGGACAGCAAACGTGGTCCTGATGGAGCCAGACCCCGAGCTGTGCCCTGGTGCCCAGCGGCAGCTGCTGTGTGCTGGGGCGTGTGCCCGCAGCGGGCGGCAGCTGCAGCAGTCCCTCCGGGCCCTTGGCTGAATGGAGCCTGAAGCTCGAAGGGAGCCGTGCAAAACCAGACCTTTGTGCCACTCTCTGGGGCGGGGGAAAGCCAGCAGCAAGTCAAGGGAACAGGCTGCCGCTGCTCTTCTCTTTGAATTGGTTTCCAGAATGTGATTTTCCCAAAATAACTTAATTGTGGCTTTTTTGTTTTGTCTCTTTGTAGAATGTTCTATATTTGTTGATGAGCATTAAATTGACATTTTCTGAGAACTGTCCAAACGGTTTCAAGAACTCTTCCAGCGTGGCAGTACCTCATTTCGAGCCCGTCGCCGTGCGTGGTTATGGCTGGCTCATCTTGTGCATTACTCTGCATTTCCTGACCTTGGGTTTCACCTGTCACAGCATTACGAGCCATCAACTTCAGCAGGGCCTTCGGAAGCTTTTTGCATTCGGTTTTAGCTTTGAATACTCTGAATAAATTTGTGTAGGTCAGCAAATGTGTCCCTTCATTATTCGCCCTCTTTCCAGGCCATTTTTGAGTACAGCCCATTTATCCCACCTGTCAAAAACTGACCGTTTACCTCCGTGCCTGGATTCCTAGATCTTGAGGTTGTTAAACCACAAGACAGCTTCCTCGTACTTGGCCATGTTTTACTCCTTTTTTTCCCTTCTTTCTTTCTAACATCCTTTGACTTTGTCAAAAGCTGGCTGCAAACGGAAGGGCACTTACCGAGCTGTCCGTCCTCACCCATTTGCACATTGGCTTCTTCACAAGTACCCGGCGGTTTATTGAGGCGTGATTTTGGGAAAGCCGAGCCCTGCCCGAGGCCGGGTGGCTCCGTGGACACCTGCGGTCCCTGGTGCCAGCCCGGTGGGCTGCGCGTCGCGCTGGTGGTTCGGCAGCTTCGTGTCCGAGTGCCTGAAGAACTCGTGGGTGAGTTCTGCCCGGTCCCAGTGATTTGTTATCATTCCTTTTATTGATTTTTGTCTGAACGTTTCTCCTCCTGACGCTTTTCCTGTGACTAGTGCGTAAAACAGTTCTGATGCGGGAGCCTTCATAAATTTCTCCTCAGCAAACAGCGTGGCAAAGGCGGGATTTATCTTCTCTTTCATTCTTGCGTTCCTTGAATATTCCCACTGCAACTCAGTCGTCGCTCAGCTTCACAGATTCTCTGGCGGATTTCCAATTTCTGGAGTTTTAGAAATCGTCTTTCTTTTTTTTTTTTTTTATTTTTATTTTGGCCCAATTTGCAAATTATTCCCTAGGAGCTTTTCTGTATGCTTTATTAGCGTTTTAAATGTAATTTGCCAAAATGTGTTCTTTTTTGGATTTTTTCCTCATGTAGATAAAACTCTGTTCTTTCTGAAGGGTTGCTTTGTACTCCTGTTGCTTTGTACTTTGCGCTATTCTGTTACCCCTTGCCTCTTTATGGCCAGACCTATGGCTTTTCTTCGTAGCGTGTTTTCCCTGTGGTCCTCACGTGCCCACAGGACAGGTGCCACGGCAACTTCCATCTCTCACTGTTTCCGCTGCTGCGCTGCCACTTTTCGTTGCTTTTTAACAAACTTTCTCACTTTCTTTGGTTTTCCCTGACCTCAGTCTAAATCCTCTAGCAGCAGTGTGTATTTGTGTCTTTTCTGCCCTGCGAACAGGGGGAGGCTGAGCCTGTTGCGGTCACTGTTACCCAAAGCTGCCAGTCCTGGCTCCGCAGCCAGGCAGGAGCAGGCAGTTTTGCTCTGCCCCGCTTGAAGGACTGGTTAGCAACCCGAGCAAAAACCGCGTGGCTGCCAGTTAAAATCAGAGAGGCTCAAGAAGGGGAATTTTATAATCACAGATTTACAAGATAAGCTGTCATAAACCACGTGCCAGAAAAATTCCTTAGTTACATGCCACGGTTTAGCTCTTGGCTTTGCTGGCATTTCATCAACTGAGTACATTAATGCGTGCCGTTAGCCTTACTAGGACAAAGGTCTTTGGCTTTGCTGTGAGAGCTGAGTTACAAAATGTGAGCAGAGCACGCGGTGCAGGCAGAGCGGCGAGCTTGCTCCGTGCTTGTGTGCTTTACCTGGCGTGTTCCCCTCTCTGGTTCCACAGTGTTTTCATGACCTTTTGTAGGTTACATAGTTTCTGAAGATGCATAAATTACTTGGTTGCAGGGATCAGTTGGACCCAGGAGGGGTGTGGGAGCCGAACACTGAACAAGGATCAGATGGATGAGGTGGCTGTCAGCCCACGCCTCACTGTGGCTTCTGGGGACGTCGAACCCCTTTTCCCCCACTCTTGCTCTGCATTCTCCCTTGTGCTGGTTGCAGGGCCACGTCTTAGTTTGCAGCAGGGCTCTTACAGACCTCCCGAATCCTGCGATAAACAGGAGGGAAGCTCTGCAGGCAGCAGGCTGCTCCACCAGCCATCTGGGTTGGAAAAGGCCTTCAGGATCATCAAGTCACCCTGTTCTACCAAAACACGCCACCAAACCACGTCCCTTAGTGCCACATCCACACGTCTCATAACTGCCTCCAGGGTTGGAGACTGCACCATGTCCCTGGCAGCCCGTTCCAAGGCCTGACCACCCTCTCTGTGAAGAAATTCTTCCCGGTATCCCATCTAAACCTCCCCCGGTGCAGCGTGAGGCTGTTTCCTCATGTCCTGAGAGCTGCAGCTCCTGTTTGCATTACACCTTCCAGGTACTCAGGAGTGCCAAGAGACACGCAGAAGCCCAGGGGATCTTTCTGATGGCTCCCGTTCCCCCCAGGGACAGCATTTCTCCAGGCACAGCAAAGCCAGGTCTCCTCTGTCACGTCCCCCTGACTTTCAGCCCTGTCTGTGCTGCTCCTGTTGCGCCATGGAGCCCATTACACCACGTTGCCACAGGGGAGCTTCTGCTCTGCGTGTGTGGTTTTGTGCTGCAGGTTTTCCTTGACACTGAGCGGGATGGATATCGGTGACCCCACTTATCCCTGTGAGGCGTTCATGCTTTCAAGTTCAAGATCACAGCTGTCCTCGGCAGCGGTTCCGTCGCTTCGCAAGGAGACTGGTTCAAACCCTTCAGCCCTCAGCACGCCTACCTCCACAAAGCTGCCTCGGAGGAGATCTCTGATATGTGCTGGGCTGAGATCATCGCCTGCAGGCTGCTCTGTTCCCAGTGCTGGTGACTCCAGGGGCTTCACCAGGACGCTGGCAGCAGGACCTCGTTGCCTTCCCGTTGGCTGTGTAAACCTTTGTGTTTCAAAAAGCTGACAGCAATGCTAGGTGCGTTGTCTTCTGCAAAGCTGGCGCCTGGGGAGGATCATTCTGCACGCTGCCTGCGCGTCGCAGGGCAGTTTGCCCCCTGGCAGCGAGGTGCTGGGGTGTAATTCCCTGGGAAAGGGGCTTGTGGCATTGCTCCTCCAGCCCTGCGCTCGGGGGCGTGGCGGTCCCGTGCACATTGTGGACACTCTGGGCACTCAGATCATGGCCCCGGGGAAGGACAGCCTTGTGCAGGAGCTGCAGGGCGTTCTTAAGCACCAGGAGAAGCGCATCGGGGTGCTCGGTCGCAGGGAGAACGCCTGGCAGAAGTGGCATCTTGACAGGAGGAGAGCAGCCCTGGAGCACTAAGCTGCAGGAGGACGGGGTTTTTCCACTGCTCACAAAAGTAATTCATTAAGCACCGTGGCCTTTCACAGGAGTGCTTGTGCTGGCATCTAACAAAATCCCCTCTGACAGTTCCCAGTCACCGTTTCGTGTCTTCTGTTTCGCAGTCTTTTGCCCTGACCTCTCTGGAGCAGAATGTTCAGTTTCATGGCATTCGCTGGTTTAAAACCCTCCAGTACACACAGTTCCAGCACGAACTTCTTCGCTTGTGGACCTAAGTGTAATTAAGCACTTGTATTTATGGTGGTGCTGATTTTTAATTCTGTAACTGCTGCTTTTTTGACAAAGCAGAGTCTAAGGCAGAGCTCCCCGTGTCGGATGCGGCGCTTTTGGAGCTGTGAAGCTGTCGGCAGCAATGTTCCCGAGCCCTGCAGATGTTTCAGCACTGCTAGCGTGAGATTTTTGGTGCACGCAGCCCAAGCTGGAGGCCCTCCATGTTAGGCAGTTCATTTTCTGCTTATTTACTGAAAGGTTGCATGCCCTATTTTCTAGTCCGACTCAGTAATAGGCAGTATGTACCGGCTCATATTTGATATTATCCTGTGCAGTTCCTGTGCTGAACCATAAGCATCAGAAATTATTTTTCTCTAAGTCATAAGCAACCCAGAGCCCGTGCTGTTTCACCTAGAGTGCAACTCCCCTCGTGCTCAGCTACCTCTTCGTTCCTAAATAGGTTACATTCACTGATTCTTAAAATCAGTCATGTGAATGCTCACATCAGGTTTCAGTCAAACCAAGTAGGTCAAATCTGTGCTCGTAGCGCAGCAGCTCCAATGCCTGGTTGTTAACCAAGCCTCCATCTTCTGGCTGCAAAGCATCTGCACGTTTCCTCACTTCTCATGCTGCATCTTGATTCGTTTTCGTCTCATCCCATAGATTTTATTGTGGGGAAGTGGTCGTTTGTTTTCCCTTTTTCTGCTGGTAGAATAGACCTGATTGTCCCCGCTTGCTTGGCGCAGACCCTAGGCTGGGGCTGAAATTGGGGGAAGGCTGCTGCTCTTGTTCTCTCAAGCCTCTCCACAAGCCATATAAGACGCCTCAACAAGACTGATCTAACAGCCATGTGTGCAGATTTTCTGTAACATCATTTTAACCTGATCTTACAGCAAAGGTGCTGGCAGTGTTGGCACCTGCTTCGCGGTGATTACAGCTCCTGCGTCAGCGCTCTGTGTGGCAAAGGACCCGCTGGCAAGTCTGGGGGTGTTGGTTCCAGCCTTGGGTCTCACCTGTAGGAATTCAGTAGCAGCACTGAACCCATTTGAGTTACATTAGACTTGAGTTACAGTATACATCTTGGCTTAACCTAGGAATCCCCACGCAATTGCACCAATTTAATGGGGTGGGATGGGTTGGGGTGGGATGGTGACCCAGTGCTGCTTTGCTGTATTGTGTTCATCTTTTCTGAAGCTAATGACATCTCTTCGCTGAAACTGCCATGCTGCCAGAAATGAGGCTTATGACAAATAATTTTTTTTATGAAATTGAACTTTAACCAGCACTCTGAAAGTCTAACATTGGTTTTGGCTGTAAATTGCATTTTATTTTTAAAGCCTTCCTGGCTCTTGTTACCTCAATGAAAAGCTGACATTTTTACTGAGGGGAAAAAACAGACAGATAAAAAAATATCAGAGGCTCTGTGACACCTTACATCGCCAAGCTGAGCTGGGCTGGGGAGGAGTCGATCTGACCCTACTCTCATCATGCTGCTCGGTCCTCTGATCGGCTCATGGCTGAGCTTCGGCTCGTTCCCTGTGCCGAGGGTTAGTTTTGGGGGTGTTTTGCACTGGCTGTGAAGTTGTGCTACGCTGTGGGAGGCAGGGAGATGCCCCTCTCATTTTGCAGGCAGTACAATGGAGGACATGCAGCAGAGCTGGGAGCCAAACCAGTGGGCTCATTGTCGCTCGGTTTGTGCCATGCTTGGTTTATTGTCGGAAATGGAGGAAGGTTTACAAAACCACTGCTGTTTCAATTAAAAAAGAAGAAATTTGCATCTTACCCACCTTACCGGCTAACCAACCTGCGTGTGATTGTGGGTGGGTGAGTAGAGCTGCTCCCCAGGTAAAGACCCTAAGTGCTTTCTCTATTTTCCACCATTGGCACTGGAGGGCAATCCTGAAGCTAGCGGCTCTGCGTGATCCACCTCCGACAGGCAGAAATCCTGAGGATGGCATGCAGGCTCCCATGCATTTTCCCCTTGGTTTCCTGGATCAAGCAGCCCCGTGCAGCAGCAAGGTGCGCTGCCTGCCCTGCTCGCTGCAGGAGAGGTGCTGGTGCTGGAGCAACGTGCAGAAACGCTGCCTATCCCAGCGCCAGATGCAGCTCGTGCTTTAGTCTGAAGCAGTTTGGTTCCTCCCTTATTGCTTTACTTGACTGTGTGGTTCCTCCTTCAGAGAACAGGGTTTCAATCTGCAAATTCCCAAAGTGCTGTTTTAATATTTATTTTCATCTGAGTTCCTATTCCTGTGGCAACGTGCACTTTCAATTTCATTAGTTTTATGCATTTAACTTCCTTTTTTAAACCCTCATAAGGTCAGACCCCGCTTGGGTAAATCATCAATTTATTACATTTGAGATTCTGGGTAATGTTTTTCCTTAAACAGCTGCCAGTAACAGGTAGTAAGGGCATCAGAGCTTCTGCCTTCTTGAGAAATATTTGTGGGCGTTACTGATAAGCAGCAGATTACAGGGGGTTTAGGTAACAGAATAGTTACATAAACTTCTCCCATCTGTAAGCGAGGCGCTCCAGGCTCTGCAGAGCACAGCACGGCATGGGTCAGGGCGTGCGGGGCATGGGGCTGTGTTCTTGGGCACAAACCACTGGGTGAGGGCTAAACCTGGCGTCTGGCAGCACGGGAAGCCGTGTGCTGGCCGGGGACGCAGAGCCACTAAGCTCTTTAACGGTGCTGTCCTTGGGAGCGTCATGGGAGCTGGCAGTCAAAGCTGCCGTGTCTTTTGGGGAAGGAAGGAGGTGACATCGCTGCGGTGAAGACCAGGAAGAACCAGTGCTGCCTGTGTAGGAGAATCACAGCGTGGCTTGGGTTGGAAGGGACCTTAAAGCCCATGCGGATCCAACTCCCCTGCCATGGGCTGGTTGCCACCCACTGGATCAGGCGGCCCATGGCCCCATCCAGCCTGGCCTTGAGCACCTCTGGGGATGGGGCACCCACAGCTGCTCTGGGCAACCTGTGCCAGCACCTCACCACCCTCTGAATAAAGAATTTCCTCCTCACATCTAACCTAAATTTCCCCTCTTGTAGTTTAAAACTGTTCCCCCTAGCCTATCGCTACCAGACCATGTAAAGAGTCACTCTACATCTGGTTTATGAGCTCCCTTAAAGAACTGGAAGGGTTGCTAAAGGCAGAGCTCCTGTCATCTCCCTGCTTTCCCACAGCTGGCCAGGGCCACATTAAACCAAGACATAGGCTCTTCCACCTGTGTCTTGCACAGCAGCCTGAGAGCGACAGAGCATCACTGCCTGCTTTTTTCAGGGCTTGGCCCTCTGCAGATGTTTTCCTCCCATAGATATGTCTCTTTCAGTCTTTTTCTTTGGCAGTGGGTTGTGAGCAGGGGCTTGGTGTGCTCTGGCCAGGGCTGCTCCTGCCTCGCAGCACCGATTCCTGCTGGAGGAGCACACTGGGACTGCCACGGGCTCCCCACGTGTGTTTGCTGTGCAACTTTCTGCCCAACGTTCAACTCGGTGCGCACAGAGTAATTCAATTACATCGCTGCTGGGTTACGTAAGGGAGAGTTCAAATCACGCCCCATTTCGGGATGTAAAAGACATACTTCTGCCAATCTGAGCAATTTCCCTGATTTGCAAAAGGGTTTCGCTGTGCCTCCATCAGCTGAGCTGGGCCCGTGGGGTGCTGCGTCCGTTAGCGCGTTGGTCAGGATGGTTTAAATCGCTGCACCCCGGCTCACAGATGTGTGTTTTGGTGGCATTTCAGCACGCCGAGGAGACCAGAGCAGCTGGACCACGCGGCCGGACAGCGATCGGCACCGCCCTCCCTGCCGCAGGGCTCCGAAAGCCCCCGCGAGATGCGGGGTCGCGGGCAGGCGGAGGGACCCCGGAGGACGCTGCAAGTGGACGCCCGGGGCCAGAGAGCGGGGCGGTCGCCCTCGGCCTCGCCGGAGCGGGGCAGCACGCCCACCTCGCCCTACTCGCTGCCCCAGATCGCGCCGCTGCCCAGCAGCACCCTCTGCCCCATCTGCAAGACGACGGAGCTCACCTCCGCGCCCAGCCAGCCCAACTTCAACGCCTGCACCCAGTGTCACAGCAAGGTCTGCAACCAGTGCGGCTTCAACCCCAACCCGCATCTCACCGAGGTAACGTCTCCATCATCCCAAATAACATTTTTGAGTGTGTGGCTGAAGCTTTGTGGGCTGCCAGGGAGTGTGGTGGTCGTGTTTGGCTTTCTCCAAGGAGCTGCAGCTTTTCTTTTGGCAGCTGCAGAGCATTAAAGGTGTTGATCCTCTGCTGGCTAATCAGTGGGTAACGGCCGTAACATGAGCTGCAGTGAGACAAGGGGAATAAGCGAGTTAAAGGGAAGTGCTGGACCAACCCAGAGGGGCAGTCTTTGGCTGGGGCTTCTTTCTGGGACCCTGCGTGCTTGGCTGAGGTATGGCCACGCACACGGAGTTGCTCTGAAAGCCACAGAGCTCAGCAGTGGGAGGTGAAGGGAGTGGTTGTTGGGAGTCTGAAGATGTTGAACATTACAGCCAAGCCAGGTGACTGTGGTTTTGGGGGTGAATAAGTTGGTTCTGGCTTCTTCCTCGTGCTGAGAGCAGCCACGTGCAGATGATTTGCGTTGTGCTCCACGTGAGGGATATGTGCAATGCATGCGTGATGTTCCAGGGCTGGCTCCAGCTGCAGCGTGGAGCTCCCCGCAGGCCCTCGTGCCCCCGAACAGAGGACAGGAGGCAGCTGGAGGCTTTGGGCAGCTGTTGGGACCAGCCGTGGGGCTCCTCTTTCAGGCTTAATATGAGAAACTGTGGAAAGCAGCCATGTGACGGCAGCATGTTAGAGTCAGGGCGCTGAGGTCACTGGGGTACCCACGTTTTACTGAAAGTGGCTTTTTTTGGTGAGCACTCACCATTTGTCCCTAACACCAGAAACTGCAGTTTCTAAATATCATTTTTTCCTAGGGACCATGTTATATACACCATAAACATTCATTTTTCTAGGGACCCCTTGCCTACAGTGGCTTTTCCTGGGGGAAGGAGGCTTGGGGTAGCTGTATCCTCGGTGTACTGAGACATAATTAGCTGAGTGCTGCTTTTGATTGCTGTGAAGAGGTATTTACCTCCATGGAGACCCCCACAAGGTCTCAGATCCCAGTGGAAGGCCCCGCTCTCCTGAGGTTGTGGGATTTCTGTTGCAGGTGCCCCAAGAGCTTCACTACAACCAGCACAACCCAGCAGCTTCCCAGCGGAGGTGTTTGCTGTGTCGTCTTGTGCCTCCTAGCTGCTGGGGTGACAGCCGCTGCTGCGTGGGGTGGTTCGCTTCCCTTATTGCCATTATTACTTCTGCTATTTTGGGTTTCCTGCTCTGTTTTACTGAGTAGTCAGCTAAGTAAGAGCTTATTTCTTAGGTGATTATAGGAAAATTCAGGTTGGGAGTGGCCTCCAGAGGTCATCTCATCCAACCTCTGCTCGAAGCAGGGATCAGGGTGGGTAGCTCAGGGCTTTGTCCAGCTGAGTCTCAGAAACCTCCGAGGAAGACTGTGCAGCCTGCTCTGCTGCTTGGCTGTCCTCACTGTGCAAAACTTTCTCCTATATCCAGCCTGATCCCGTAAATCCAGAAGGTGCTGCAACTATTTCTGATAGTGATTTATGTGGTTAAGTTTTCCATTTGCATTTGCTTACGAATATATTTTCATGTGAATAGCTGATGTTTCTACTCTGCGGCTGCGGTAGATATATCCTTCTAACTTCCCTTTCTGCTTTCAAGTCTCATTAGCAGGATTAAATTATCAGAAATGTCAAGTTTTCTAAGAAAACTGAAACCAAGGAAACCAAAATCGTGTTTCACGCAGTACATCCTCTTCTGCACAATGTGAGCACTGCCAGGAACCACAAGTGCGGCGAGATGGGAACTCAGCGCTCGCTTGGCATGGTGTGGCCATGGCTGGTGGTTTCTGAACCCTTGTGAGAGCCAGGTTTGGACGATAAGGCGTTTGTGTCAGCTTGCGGTGTCTCTTAGTGTCTATGCAATACACGTGTGCACACGTGTGTAAATAACAGCGGGGTTAGTCTATGGGAGCGGGTCCATCAGGCTCCACCCTGTCGTTTCTGAAACTCAAGCGACAGATTTCTCAGAGGAGGGTTAACTGTACCCACCAGGAAAGCACTTTCACCCTGCAATTAGGCAATACCTTCTGCTCCAGAGGATGCACATTTCTTTTTTTTCCACTTTTTTTTCATCTTTTTTTCTTTTTCATATGGCTTAACGATCATTTTATTTTAAAGGCAGGTGATGCACCTATATCGTTACTGAGCAGTCAGCCTCTGCGGCGGCGGATCTCTTCAACTGATTGCTTGCTGAGCAAAAATATCTTCTGTTTGGTTTCTTGTTCGTTGTCTTTCTATTTCTTTGAGCATCAGCTCATTCCTGTTTCGCAGGGCTGGGCAAACAGACGTTCCTGTCTGCTGCCTGCGTCGCGCGGTGTTTTACAAGTGGGTGATCGTACTCTTGCTCTGAAATAAGTGCTGTCATAGTTTTCAGTTTTGTGGCATGCTGGTGTGCGAGTTTTCTCATTCATTCACTTATTTCTGAAGGTCAGTGCTCTCGCTGTAGATGGTTATTTTAAGCAGGAGGAAATTTGAAGCAGGGAGCTATTATGGCATCATTAAAGGCTGGAAGTGAAATGTGAAGAAGTTATGAAACAGAATGGTCAAATCTATCAGTTTACTCATACACCCGTGCGTGAGATTGGCTTCTGAATGGAAATGTAGTATTCTAGATGCAATATTGCAGTCCCAACACTCTGGTAGGACTTTTAATTCTCATTAAAACTTTTTTTCTTAGTTTTCCTCTGGCTTTGAGGATCTTTTTTTGGCAGGCTGTTCTGCAGGACCGCCCTGGCACTGCTGCCGTCTCCTCTGTGAGTGAATAGCTTGGTTTCAAGCAGAACAATGGGTTCAGAAAATCTTCTTTCTCTCCATCTTTTGCTTTGTGATGCTGCTCCTGTGGCTTTTGCCTGAGCGATCCTGCAGCATGTTCATCTGATTGGATTTGCTCTGTTTGGTATAACGAGGAGTAACCTGCAGGCATCCTATCTGCTCCTCCTGGGTTTTGAAGTGTCACAGCACATTGCTAATTTGAGAAATGAATTTCTGCAGGATTCTGTTACTTTTTTTTGTTTGCTTCTTTTACTTCAGTTCTTCCCCATCCTAAATGATTTTTTTAAAAAATGAAAAAACCTTGGTTTTGATTTTAACCAAGAGCAATGGCACAGCATTTAAAACACATGCTTTAATTTGTGCTGAAACGATGCTCACAGTGTCTAATGGGTTTCCTTGGGACTCTTTTGGGATTACAGGGAACCCTTGCCTTCTTCCTTGTGTTTCTGTTGTGCTTTTCTCAATTTGAGATCATGTTCATCAGATGCAGTTTCATAAGTATTCAAATGCACTCAGTAGACTTTGATTTTTCGTGACTGAAAGGAGCGTATTTACGCATCTGTGTCCTTCACCAAACTTCTTCCCTCCTCAAGCCCCTGCTTTTGTCCCCATGCCATTTTTGAATGCATTTGCTGCTCTTTATCACTGTGTGAAGTAAGGATAATGTCTGCAGACAGTCAACTTGTTAAACTTCAGTTCATGTCCAAGCTCTTAGCTCCTCTTAGGAGGACTGAAGAGGTCCTTTGTAGTTCATGCATTATGAATATATTAAAATATTAAATATTGAAAATATTTGAAAATAAATCTGTTCCCTCCATGTTCCATGCCATCTCACATCATCACCAGCCTTTGATCGTGGACCTTCAGCAAGTGAAAGGAAAGGGTCTTGGGGAGGGTTTGAAACGTGGCAGCTGCATCCCTGCGGTGGTAAAGGCTGGCTGACAGTGCAGGAGAAGCTCCCAGCAGCTCCCGAGTTGTCTGTGGCAGGAGCAGACATCAGCTCTGTTTGTTTGGCAAATTACTTGTTAAGAAAATAAACTAAGGACTGAATGTCAGGAGAATGGCAAAGGTGCTTGTAGGATGCTCTTCCCAAAGCCAGTTCCTACATTTTACGTGTTACAGGGTAGCCCTAAGTGCTGCCCTGCTGCTAGTGTTAGAGCTGCCCTGCCCGCAGCAGGGTCCCCAGGGGGATTAACACCATCCTCCTGGACCCAGCTGGGAAGGCAGCGAGGGGCTGAGCATGGAGCAGTGGGTAGAAAGGAGGCACGTGTTCATAGCTAAATATGACTGCGGTGGATTTCAGCTCCCCTGCCTCTGCCTTTTTAAACAACCAAAGTGATCGTTTGTGGTGGTCCTCCACTGAGAAGCAAGAGTTTAGTGACAGCTAGAAGGTCCTCACTTGTCGAAGTGCTGGGGGTTTTTGACCCCTTTCCAACCCCTAGGAGCTCCTGATGCCCGAGGTTGTCACCTGCCCGGGCTGCTCTTGTGCCCATGTCGGAGCAGCTGTGCCAGGGGATGTGGCTGCAGCCCCTAGCGCACTGCCGGGGTCCTCCTGCCCCGTCACCTCCCCAGCTGGGCAGCAGCTCCGGCCCGTGCTGGCCCATGGAGATGTCACCGTGCCAGGGTGGCTCAGCACCGGGCCACGTCATGCCCTGTGGCCACTGAGGCATGCGGCACTGAGTCAAGTTGCCCGTTTGGGGATGATTTCTCTGCTGAGATGGCTTTTCCTTCTTCGTGATGGAGCTATAAAAATAAATCTGTCGTTATTGTTGTTTTGCAGTTGTAGGAGAAATTTTCCACTGGATCGGGTTGGGCAGTGTGAGAGGAATGCTAGTTTCATCCTGATCTTGCTGTTTGTTCTTAGCACCGCTTCAGCCAGCGGTGACTCTGATTGCAGTGAATAATTCTGTATTTTCTTATGACATGAAAATGTCGATAGGAATCCTAAGTCTATCTCCCTGGACCAACAGGTTGTGTGTGTGTGTGTATTCCCTTCCTCGCCATTGCCCTTCACCTCTTAATCCCCTTATCTCCACACCGAGCATGCCAGCCCTCGTTTCATCCTGTATCTGCAACGTTGCAGTGAAGGATGCTTCTCTTATCTCCTAGCTGGACTTTTTTTTTATTTATTCATGCTCTATCTTTTTTTAATGGGGTGATTAGCACTGAATTGAGAAGCTAATACAAAGCTGGAGAGCAGCATGTTTGCACTTGCTGAGTCTTTCTAAATATGAATGACTTGCTTGCCTCTGCAGCCAGCGCTGCAGACCGAGCAGGGGCTTCTGCAGCGACGTGCAAGTTGTCTGCACGATGGATTGCAACCTAAGTTAGAGCCAACAAAAAAAAGCTCATGAGTAATTCTGGCTGTTCCTTCCCGTATGCTGCCTTTCGCTCCTCTCTGCGTAAACGATTCCGATAATGAAAAATCCACTTGCAGAAAATGTCACCAATCACTGGGCTAACCGGTGGCCAGTGCCTAACGGTGCTGGTGTTGCTCACGGTGCTGATGAGCAGTGCCAGAGAGGAGGGAAAACAAAACCCCTCCAAGCCGAGGTGTGATGCTGCTGAGGGGTGAGAAGCAGCCTACTTTTTGCTCAGCGTTTTCTTGTCCCTGATAAGCAGCAAGCCCAGCAAGCTGCCTGCACCGAGCTGCGATGGCCATGCCTCATCCTTCCGCTGTGCGTGGAGTCACGGTGGGCTGCCTGCAGGGCTGAGGCGGGGCTGCTCTCCAGCTCCCTCTTGTCATTAAAAGGAAAAGAAATCTGGCCAGGGACACACTTTCCTCCATCACTGGGCTTCCAAAGGAAAACTCCAGCTGCATGATAGGTGGCTGTGGTCACATGCTCCAAAGCAGACAGGAGGCTGCTGAGGGCAGGGTCAGCATCTCCCTGTGTGTTTTTGCTTCCAGTTCTCTCCTTGAGACATCCCAGTGCATGTTCCAAAGAGCAGCAGCTGCCCAGGATTTGAAGCCTTCACTTGTGCGGCCTTGGGTCCCTTGGGGAGCAGTATGGAGGAGGCCTCAGGTGCTCTCCCGTCTCCCAGCCAGAATGGGGCATGGACAGGAGGAACTGTAGCCAAGATAGTCACAGAACCACAGAACATCCTGATCTGGAAGGGACCCACAGGGATCACTGGGTCCAACCCCTGGTCCCATGCAGCACCACCCAAACCCTGTGTCTGACAGCGGTGCCCAAACGCTCCTTGAGCTCTGGCAGCTCGGGGCCCTGCCCGCTGCCCTGGGGAGCCTGTTCCGTGCCCACCACACCCTGGTGCAGAACCTTTCCCTAACCCCCAGCCTGACCCTCCCCTGCCACAGCTCCATGCTGTTCCCTTGGGCCCTGTCTCTGTCCCCAGAGAGCAGAGCTCAGTGCCTGCCCCTCCACTGCCCTGGGGGGGAGCT